>ML383000.1:83428-114639 GCA_005239525.1 Nicotiana knightiana | reverse complement strand
AGGATTATATTTGCAACGCCCGCTTAGTCTTCTACAAGACATAGTTGAGCGTGATCAATGATGCCAAAAGGGTGAAAATGGTTATGTGCTACTCTGAACATGTTATATTTATAACCTAATGAACCTGGTTCTTTTATGATAAATGCTCAATACTCTAAAATGTGTCAATATTGGATTAAGTTGGTTACAGTCCTAAACACAGAGTTTGTCATCATCAAAAAGGGAGAATTTGTTGGCCCAAGAAATTGAATGGTTTTGAAGATTGACAAAGGAACTCAAAGATGAACCAGGTTCATCACTGGAGACATAGGCACATTCAGAGTTAAGGCACGTGAGGTGCACATGCAGGAGATAAACGAAATCTGGGAAATAAGAGATATATTCTGATCGAAAAGATTGCAAAATGATAAGGAGAAGGACTCCTTATTCAGTAAGAACAAAATCAAAGATAAGGAAGCATTCCAAGAGTTGAGATTAATTAGAACTCTTCCACCAAGGAAGAGTGGAATTAGAACTCTAGTAAATCTCTCGTCTACTAATATTATATATTTTAGATTGTTCTTATTGTACAGGTACGCACAAAAGCAGAAGTTAAGCAAGAATTGAGAGCAAAATTAGCAAGGAAAATTTTGCAAGCAGTTCGTGTGAGATTTAAGTGTGAGACTCTGAAGCTACTTGGACCAGCTAGAAGAACCAGTTCCAACTGTTGTTTTTTAGTCTAGTTTACTTGTAGTATGTGATTTCAACTTGTACCTTTCAGCTTTATCTAGAAGCGTCTGTAATAGGTATTGTGTGTTTCAAGTTATAGCTAACTTGGAGTTTTTCACAAATAGCTAGAGGCTAGTTTACCACAAAGGGATTAGAGGTAATCCTAGGTTTACAAAATGATTTTTGTAAATGCTGTTTGGCTCACTTATTTAGTAAAGGGTTTGGAAAATCCTACTAGGAAGTAGGTAGTGGTTTTTCACTTTTTGAGCCTGGTGTTTTCCACATAAAAATCTCTGTGTTCCTTATTTTCTGTATTTATTATGTTGCAAATAGTAGAGGTTGGAGCACATAGAAGAACTTGGTCCTTCTATAACTAGTGCACGCAAAAATCTGACACCACGCAAATCGCCTTCTCCCTCCCTTGTGCGGTATTGACGTTTAGAACATCAGTAAGAATTGGAGGTTTTTGATAATTACAAAGTTTTTATTGACCTATTTAATGAGGAATATTGGAAAAACGTTTGGTTTAGGAGATCCATTGAAATTGATGGAATGCAAATGTGGTTGCAAAAATTGCCTCCAAATTTCAAGCCAGAAGAAGATCTGCCGGTGGCTCCTGCATGGTTTCTTTTGCCTGGTTTGCCCTTCCATATGCATGATTGGCATTATATTAAACAACTTCTAATCTCATTTGGAACTCCTCTAGCTTTGGATGTTGCAACTATGGGAAGAACAAGGCCAAGCATGGCTAAAATCCGAGTAGAAGTGGATCTGCTTAAGCCACTACCTCAAAGTGTTTTTGTTGGTCAAGAGTATGAGGATTCACCTCTCAAAGGCTACTCTCAAAAACTGGAATATGAAGGGGTCCCAAAATATTGTAAATATTATAGAAAAATTGGTCATTACATGGTCAAATGCATGGCTCTTGAAAAAAAGAAAGCTGAAAGTAAAGAAAAAGAGGAGGTTTAGAATCAAGAAAAAGAAACTCACTTAGCCACAGAGAAAGAGGGAAGAAAGTCTAATAAGAACAGTGATGAAGAATTTCAAAATCTTCCAAATTTAGAGACCATTCAAAAACAGCAAAATAAAGAAGTCAAACTAAAAAACAAAAAGGATAGCAAGAAGAAGACCAAGAAGAAGAAGACAAAGAAAATGCCAAAAAACAAGAGCAAAGTTTTGTTCAAGCCGGCTACTAGCAAAAGAAGAGAAAAGTCAGATTCAACAGCAAAACAAAATGATTTCACTAGGCAATCCATTGAAGAAAGTATCATTAGCCCTGTTACAAAAAATAATACCTTTCAGCAGGATCAAACGGATGAGAATAATAACAAGGAAATCTCTGTTGAAGTAAATGAAATTAATAGAGGAGTTGATCAACAAATGCAAAATATCCTTAGACAAATCAGGCAAGAAGACAAAATTAAGAGGATAGAAAATCAAGAGCACTGTGGTGAGTCCAGTTCATCTACTGTCCCAACAAAGATAAGGAATCAACTTGGGCTTCAACTGGTAGTGGACTTATATGAGAACAAGGAAGATTGCAACAACATTAATCAAGAGAATGATATCTCGGATAGCTTACAAGAAGCAGAGCAATCGAGTAACCAGCAGGAATTGAGAAAGGATGATCAAGATTCTCACGCCCATACTGAAGATCAACAACAAAATATAAGGAGAGGAAGAAGTGAAACTAGAAAAAGTGGCAAAAGACACAGGAATAAGACTCAACCTTCAGTAAGAAGGAATCAAAAGGAAGACAACACACCTAATGGTTTCAATGATTAGTGCTCTATTTTGGAATATTAGGGGAGTAAGATCCAAAAAAGCCATTCACAGGATAAAGAAATTGATCAACATCAATAACACTCAATATGTGGCTATCTTTGAACCCTTTGTCTCAAAAGAAAAATTAGATGGTTACAGGAAATTCCTAGGATTTCAACACTGCTACTTCAACAACAATGGTCAAATCTGGTATTTTTCGAATGCCTTATACTCCAATAAGGTTACTGCCATCAGTGATCAACATATTACTATCAAAATACACAATGCTATTAGTATACAAGACATTTGTATTACTGTTGTTTATGCTAAATGCAAGTCCAAAGACAGGAAGGATCTCTGGCATTCTCTTGAACAGGACAATATGGTGATTGATTTCCCTTGGTGCATAGGGAGGATTTCAGTATAATCATGGATCCTAATGAAAAACTAGGGTGTAAGCCGCACAGAATGTATAGAAGCTTGGAGTTCTAGACCTGTATCAACAATTGTGGTCTTAGTGATATTTGTTATAATGGTTCTAACTACACTTGGTGCAATAACAAAAGACCTGGGAAAACAATCTGGAAAAGATTAGACAGAATATTTATTAATGACCTTTGGGATCAATTGTTTAAAAGAAGTTATGTTAGGCATCTGGCTAGGACAGGATCATATCACAGACCTCTACTTATGAAGAATTTGGATGGTAAACACCAGCATATTAAGTATTTCAGATTTTTGAATTGTTGGGTAAACATAGAGGGTTTTTATGACATTGTCAAGGAATCCTGGAATACATAAGTGGTTGGGAATTCTATGTGGATCCTTCAAAGTAAACTCAAGTCTCTTAGTAAAAGACTTTCCCTATGGTCTAGGAATGAAATTGGGATATCAATGAAGCTGTTACCAATTGGGAGGATAAACTTCAGGAGTTGGAGGACATAGACATTGAAAATAATTCGGAAAAGAGTAGAGAAGATGTCAACAAGTCTCACGCTCAGTATATTAGATGGATCAGTCTTCAAGAATCCATGCCCAGACAAAAATCTCAGGTAAAGTGGTTTGAAGACGAGGAAAAGAATACCAGATATTTTCACTCAATCCTCATAGAGAAAAGAAGAAGGCAACAGATCAATCGCATCAAAAACAGTAAAAGGGAAATGGATCAAGGGAGATGAGAAGATATCCAGAAAAGCAGTGAGGCATTTTCAAACAATCTTCAACCTTACACCTCCTATAATCAACAATTCTATTCTCGATTGTATTCCTTTGTGCATTTCAAATGAAGATAACAACATGCTGAGCAAGATCCCAGAGGATAATGAAATAAAGGAAGCAGTTTTTAGCCTTAGCCCCCACAGCACAGCAGGATCAGATGGCTTCAATTGCACCTTCTTTAAAAAATGTTGGGAGATAATTGAGAGGGAATTAATTATTTTTGTGAAATATTTCTTCAAAGGAAAAGGTTTGACCAAATTCTACTCCCATACTTGTTTAGTTTTAATTCCTAAAATTGACAATCCTGCTACCTTTTCTGACTTTAGACCTATTATCTTATCTAACTTTACTAATAAGATTATTTCCAAAATTGTGTCTCTTAGGGTAAACACTTTGTTGCATAATTTAGTCTCCTTGAACCAAAGTGGCTTTGTTAAAGATAGACTAATTTCTGAGAATGTTTTGTTAGCTCAGTAAATTATTCACAATGTTTCTCATAAGAATAATTGTGGTAATGTAGTTATTAAATTGGACATGGCTAATGCTTATGATAGAATGACTTGGTATTTTATACATGTTGTCCTTAGAAAATTTGGCTTTTCTGATAAATGGATTGGACTGGTTCGCAATCTCATATCTAATGTGTGGTACTCTGTTATCACAAATGGTATGAGACGTGGCTTCTTCTCTTCTTATCAAGGGCTTAAGCAAGGGGATCCTCTTTCCCCAACTCTCTTTATAATTATTGTTGAGGTCTTATAAAGATATCTCAACTCTCTCTATAGAAATTCTAACTTCACTCCTTTCTCTATGCCTCCTAATGTTCTAGGATTAACCATCTTGCATATGCTGATGATATTGCTATATTCTGTAGTGGTGGATCTACCTCTATTAAGTTGGTCATGAAAATAATTGATAATTATGAAAGAATTTTAGGAAAGCTGGTTAATAGGGATAAAAATTACTTCTTAACTGCTCCTAATACTGCTGTCACTAGAATAAACAGGATTAGAAAGTGCTCTGGTTTTATGGACAAGAATTTTTCTTTTACTTACCTAGGTTGTCCCCTGTATGTGGGAAGAAAAAAAATTGATTTTTTTGATAACATGATTAGTAAGATTGTTAAAAGGCTCAATGGATGACAAGGTAAGCTGCTTTCTCATGTTGGTAAGGATACTTTGATTAAGAGTGTACTCCAATCTATCCATGTGACACTCTCTCTGTTATGACTCTCCCTAAAGGAGTATTTAGGTTAATTGAGAAATATTTTGCTAATTTTTTCTAGGGTTCATCTGAGCAACACAAGAGGTACCACTGAAGTTCCTGGAACCACCTTGCTCTCCCTGTTGAAGAAGGATGCATAGGTATTAGGAAGATGGAAGACATTAGTAACATGTTAGCAATGAAAAGGTGGTGGAGGATAAAGTCCACATCATCTCTTTGGGCTAGTTTCATTAAAAATAAATAATGTGTCAGATCTCACTTGGTCTCAAAAAAGCTTGCTCCAAGAAACTCCCATGCTTGGAACCATGTTCTCAAAGTGAGGGATATTGTAGAGAAACATATAATTTGGCAGGTAAATTCAGGATCTAGTAACTTCTGGTGGGGCAATTGGTCTCTAAAGGGACCTCTGGCTAAGTTGTTTCCTAATACTCCAAAGAGTGCCAAAACTTTGGTAAGAGAATTCAAAATTGATGGGCAATGGAATATCACCAAACTGAAGGAGCTCCTACCAGATCAACTGGTACACCAAATCCAAAACCATTCCTACTGGCAATCAAACCAAGGAAGATCAAGTTTTCTGGGAGCTTTGAGAAAATGGCAGGTTCACAAACAGGAGTGCATGGAGTCTGGTAAGGAAAGGTAGTCCAAAAGTTCAATCATTGACAAGGTATGAAACTCTACTATGCCATTTAAAATGTCTTTTCTGGTTTGGAGGCTCTGGTATGGTAAACTTCCTTTTGATGATGTGATTATTAGATTTGGAAACAAATTGTTTCCAGATGTAACTGCAGAAAAAATACAACTACGAATAACATAAATCATGTATTTGTACAGGGTCAAGCTGTTAGTTACATTTGAAAACTCTTTGGAAATACTCTTTGGCATACAGTGTCAACCCTACCCTATTAGATATATAATTAACAAATAGTGGACTTCTAAGGCTGTCAATGATGTCCATACTTATTTTAAAATATTACTCCTGTTATTATTTGCTGGTCTCTTTGGAAAGATTTCTGTGCATGCAGGTATGGAGATCAAAAAAGCTTCAACGTTTATAAATTATAGCAAAAAATAGCTTGGAGTATTGAAACTTCAATCAACAAAGCTTATCCAAAATGTACCATAGAGCTCCTTCTGTGATATCCTAACAAAGATACAACCCGTTCATAAAAGTATGATGGTTCTCTGGGAAAATCCTGATAGGGAATGGGTCAAGATCAGCACTAATGGAAGCTTTCTTCAAGGAGAAGGAAAAGCAGGGCTAGAAGAAGCTACCAGAGATGAGCAAGGGGACATAATCATGGTCTTCTCAATTTCAGTCAAGGATGAGAATCATAACATTGTGAAGGCTCGGGCAGCTATCACAGAGGCTATCAACATCTTTAATATTCAAATCATCCATTGCTATCGAGAGGCCAATCAATTAGCGGACAGTTTGGCTAAAATGGCAGTGAACACTCAACAGCCAGCTTACTTCTACTCTAACCACCAGCTGCCTAGTCAAGCGAAAGGCCCTTTTTTACTGGACAAAGATCAGGTTCCTTGTATAAGGAACAAATATGACAAGGCTAAATTTTTTTGTTATTTAGTTTGTAATATCTTTGTAGAGGGACGACCTATTTATAATCGCCTATTCCTCACTGCCTTTTGAAGGGTTTTCTCTACCCTTGTGTTGTATCATCAAACTCTTTTTTTTGCTAATACAACACCCCCAGGTAATCTGGGAAAAGTTTTTAAAAAAACAAAACACAAGCAAGCACCGTGTATAGATCATAACTCATGTACGCCGGGAAAAATATCTTTTCATTTTTCAAAAGAAATAATATTATTAAGCTAAAAAACAAGTCAATTAAATTTTTATATATATATATATGGGAATAACAAAAAATTGAGCGCCACTTTTTCTCAAAATAGGCGTCTGCATGAAGCGCATATTTGTAGTTCTTTTTAATTAAAGAGGGTATAACCAAATTAAATAGGGTATTAGGATAAATTATTAGGGCATTTAAGTAATTTGATTTTTAAGTTAAGGGATTCATATTTTTAATATATTGTAGATATAGATTAACAGAGGTATTGTTACTGTTTTACGCTGAACATTTTTCTCATGTTTGACTCTTCTAATCACTGATGAATAATAAATCAAGAAATGAACTTATGTGGTAGTCGTTTCATAATTTTCACTAATCAACCTTGATTGCACAAAAGCACGGAAATTCCTTCTCTTTTTTTATACACTTTTATCTAAAACAATATCCATTTTACACAAGTTTTAGACGTCAAATTCTTAGAAAAACATGCTACCAAATTGGACATTAATTTCGAGAATTATTTCACAAATCTAAGCAAAAAAATGACATTGTCGTCCTCTATACATTCATGAGATAGCCAACTGATAAATGATGCAAAGTACATATTTTTGAGTATATTTGCATATTAATTCTTGTGTGAGTCGCGGGAGATTAAATGATTTTTGAAGTGAAATATACTCATTATGTGTTTCTTATTTGTAGGAATGAGCTTGAATGATAATGGAGCAAAATATATCAAATTATTGCAAAAAAAAAGGAGAAAAGTGAAGGCGCAAAATAGTGAAGCGAAGCAAAGACACAGATCGCTTCGCGAAATGGAATAATTTCAAAAGCTGAATCCGCGTCAAAGTTCGCGCGCTGCGCAAAGGAAGACGCGGATTCCAGCTTTCCCTAGCCGAAGTGGGATTGGAAAATTCTGCCTTTAGCAACCCTAAGTGATATAAATACATCAAAGAATAACTTTTAGAGGGTTACACAATTTTTGAGAGGCAAGAACATACAAGAAACAAGACGGAGAATCCTCTACGAGTTTTTCATCTTCTTCTTCTTAATTCCAATATTGGTTATGACTTTTTACATTGTAATATTGTTTAGTAGTATGAGTAGCTAAACCCCTCATCTAGGGTTGATGGAACCAATTGTTTGATGAAGTCTTGACTATGTTTTGGTATAATTGAGCCGTTTTTACTCCATGATTGTTCAACTATGTGTTGTCTTGTGATTAATTAAAAGGGTCCTTGATTAATCGTGTCTAGTTATCTTATGTTGCTTGAGAAAAAATACTTGATTAGATTTTTGTTGAACAACACCACTTTTGGATAAGTTAAGAGATTAATTACTTGAATTTACAAGCAGGATTAGAAATAACGAAGCTTTGGTGTAATAATTGTGAGTTGTATAAATTGTTAACTATAGTAGTTCGAGAGAATGCTTCTAGTAAATTATTTTAAGTGATCGAGAGATAATTACCGTAGCCCAGAACTCATCATCCTTATAGAGTTTTACGGTGAGATTATAGCCCACGCGTCAGGAATTAATCCGACAATTGGGAAAATCAATAACCCTAGACCTTTTACCATTGAATTCAACTTCATTATTTCTTATTGATAGTTTTATTGTCATTTTTCCTTAGTTAAATAATTTCTACTCATTATCAGTTAAAAATCTTGCATCAGAAAATTGTCTGAGCTTATCATTAGTGTTATTATAAGTTGTAGTAAATAGGTTAGTTCCCTGTGAAATTCGACTCCGGACTGGGACCGAATTATATTTGCAGCGACCGCTTAGTCCTTTTTATAAGGCATAGTTGGGCGTGATCAAATTTTGGCGTCGTTGCCGGGGAAATAACGGTTTTATTAATTACAACTTAGAAGAATTGCTAGGATTTTTAGTTTAGATCAATTTTCTACGATGTTAAAAGTTTTCCATTGAATTCTCACGTTTGAACTCTTCTGTGACTCGGGTGCATGCCTAGAAGCTCCTTGAGGACATGTGAACTTTTTGAAGGACTCTCAGATTTCGAGAAAGCATTCAGGGTATTGAATCGAGCTAACAAGAAGGACAAACAATTAAAACAAAAAGACCAACTCGAAATTAAAATGGACAACGTGGACAACATCAACGGAAACATTCGGAATGATTATGTTGACCCAAACAATGGAGTGATAGCACCTCTTGTGCCAGAAGCTACTCTTTATGATTAGTCACAACCAACTTCTAATAACCTAGCCACCGCCATTGCTGTTCCTCAGATACAAGCGGAGACATTCCAGATTACCAACAACATGCTGCACCTGTTGTAGAATAAGGGGATGTTCTCCGGGTCGTACATCGAAGACCCACAACAACATCTGAAGAACTTCCTATCAATTTTTGTCACTCAAAGACAGCTGAATGTGACTCCTAAAGCAATTAATCTATTATTGTTCCCATTCTCAGTGACTGGGGAGGCTCAAACTTGGATGAATTCTCTCCCAATAAACTCCATTCCTACTTGGGAAGAATTAGTCAAGCAGTTCTTAAATAAGTTCTATCCTCCCAACAAGACTGCGAGGCAAATTGATGAGATATTGCAGTTCAGGCAGAAACCGACTGAGACATTGCAAGAAACCTGGGAGAGGTTAAAGGGTATGCTAGTGAAGTGTCCACACCATGGCATTCTGGATCAGATGCTGGGACAGAGATTCTACATGGGTTTGGCAGACAGTCTGAAGGCCAATATAGATGCTTCAGCTAGGGGTGCATTTTTAGCAAAACTTTCATAGATTGTAAGATTCTTCTTGACAAGATGGCTCAAAATTCAGGCTGGATGACGAGAGGTACGACACTCACACCAATAGTGCATTATGTTGCTCTTGACCAAACAATTCCAATGGAGAAAACATAGCCACTCTCATGACCCATATGAGCTTACTGACAAAGAAAATTGATGAGATGGGTACAAAGCAGGTGCACATTGTTGATATAAAAAATAGTGGCTTATAAATTCCTTGCATAAACCAGTCATATGTGTGCTCGTAGAGTGGGAGAGAATGAAAACCAGGGCTTCAGAGAAGACATGAATTATGTCAATAATTTCGGAGGTCAGAGGCAAGGTGGACAACAATGGGGACCAACACCAAACCAGTAGTACAGACCAAACCAACCACAACAAAACACCAATCCAGGAGGAACATGACCACAAGGCCAAGTCTTGCCTTATCAAAGGCAGTTGGGCTATAATCAATAGCACCAGCAACAGTTGGCCTACCAACCACCTCATCAACAACAGGATAGTAACATGATAGAAATCAGGGTCATACTGCAACAATTGATTGGGACAAATGAAAAGATAAAGAAAAGTTAGTTGCACATGATTCGGCAATCAAAGGCATTAAAACTCAATTGGGCTAGCTATCTATGGCCTTGAACAATCGCCCACAAGGAACAGTACCTGCAGATACAAATATCAATCCAAAGGAGCAGAACCAAAATCAGCTAATGGCAGTGAGTCTCAAGAATGGAAGGGATTTAGACAAAGAGCAAGAAATTGCTCAATCTAGGAGAGAGACGATGCCAACTACTCTAGTGACATTAGAGACCAACGAGTCAACAGAGCTCACAGAGGTTGTGATTGAACATGCACAGGTTGACAAAGGTAAGGAGAAGGAAAGTGAACAACTCCTAGAATAGGTGATAGAAAAAGCTTCAAGTAAAGAAAAGACACAAAGCAGTGGGCAGATGTTGACTTCTGCACCATTCCCTCAGAGGTTGGATAAGCAAAAGAAAGATGATCAATACAGGAAATTCATGGAAATGTTCAGGCAAATTCAATTGAATATTCCGTTGACGGATGCCTTGAGGGAAATGCCAGGATATGCAAAAATGATGAAGTACCTGATGTCTCAAAAATTTGACTTCCAGGACCTGTCCACTGTAACTCTGACTCAGACCTGCAGCGCAGACCTATGGCTCAAAAGTTGTCAGATCCGGATAGTTTCATTATCCCATTCACCATTGGGAGTTATTCTTTTGCTAAAGCATTATGTGACTTGGGAGCCAGTATCAACTTGATGCCCTTGGAAATCTATACAAAACTTGGCATTGGAAGAGCTAGACCGACCTCAATGTTGTTGCAACTGGCTGATCGCACAGTCAAAAGACCGTCACGAATTCTTGATGTGCTTGTTCAAGTGAGGAAGTTTGTATTCCGTGCAGGCTTCGTTATTCTTGACTGTCTAGTGGATGAAGAGATACCAATTATTCTAGGGAGGCTGTTTTTAGCCACTGGGAGAGCATTGATTGATTATGAAACTGGAGAGTTAAAAATGAGGTTGAATAATGAAGAAATAATATTCAATGTTGAACAGTCTATGAGGAGAACCAGCGAATTTGCAAATTTCTCGTTAGTGGAGGTCATGGATGTAATACTGCAAGAGGAGGATGAGACCCATAATGTCAGAGATCCGCTAGAAGCCTGTTTAACGAATTTGGAAGAGCTAAATCGTGAAGAGTTGGTAGAGTGGGTCATGGACCTCGAGGGTCAAGGGTTCTGGAAAAGGAAACCACAGTTCGAGCCCCTACGCTTAGAAGAAAGAGAAACACCACCTGCGAAACCATCGATAGAGGAGCCACCACAGTTGGACCTGAAACCGCTTCCAGCTCACCTCAGGTACGCTTTCTTAGGGCCTAATTATACTTTACCTGTTATTATATCATCTGGTTTGCTAGTTGTGCAGGTAGAGCAACTCTTACAGGTGTTACAGAAATGTAAGACTACTATTGGTTGGACCATGGCAGACATAAAGGGTATCAACCCAGCCTTTTGCATGCACAAGATTCTCTTGGAATAGGGACACAAGCCTTCCAGAAAACATCAACGAAGGATGAACCCGAATATGAAAAAGGTAGTGAAGAAGGAAGTGATCAAGTGGTTAGATGCGGGTATCATCTTCCCCTTCTCTGACAGCAATTGGGTCAGCCGTGTTCAGTGTGTGCCAAAGAAGGGAGGAATGACGGTCGTACAAAATGAGAATAACGAGTTGATCTCGACTTGTACAGTCACGAGGTGGAAGATTTGAATGGATTATCGAAAATTGAACGCAGCCACCTGGAAGGACCATTTCCCCTTGCCATTCATTGACCAAATATTGGACAAGTTGACTGGGCGATCTCACTTCTATTTCTTGGATGGACATTCGGGGTACAATCAGATCTCAATAGCCCCTGAAGACAGAGAGAAAACATCTTTTACTTGTCCGTATGGCATCTTTGCCTTTTGGAGAATGCCTTTTGGCCTTTCCAATGCACCAACTACATTCTAGAGGTGTATGTTAGCCATCTTCGCGGATATGGTTGAAGATACTATGGAGGTATTTATGGATGATTTCTCTGTGGTGGGGGATTCATTCGAAGATTGTCTTTACAATTTAAGAAGAGTGCTAAAAAGATGTGTGGAGACAAATTTAGTGCTGAACTGGGAAAAGTGCCATTTTATGGTACAAGAAGGGATAGTGTTGGGGCATCGAGTGTCCAGTAAAGTAATTGAGGTCGACCATGCTAAGGTTGACGTGATTGAGAAGTTGCCACCACCCACTTCAGTAAAGGTGGTGAGAATTTTCCCTGGGCACACCAGGTTCTACAGGCGATTCATAAAAGATTTCTCTAAGATTGCTAACCCTCTACATAAACTCCTTGAAAGGATCAGCCCTTTGTGTTTTCTAATGATTGCAGGTTGGCATTTGAGGAGCTGAAGAAGAGACTGATGACTGCACCCATCATTGTTGCACCCAACTGGGAGAAACCGTTCGAGATCATGTGCGACACAAGTGACTATGCTATAGGAGCAGCCTTGGGGCAGAGAAAGGACAAGCTGATGCACCCAATTTACTATGCAAGCAGAACGCTAAGTGGTGCACAACTCAATTACACCGTGACAGAAAAGGAGATGTTGGTTGTCGTGTTTGCATTCGACAAATTCAGGTCGTACTTGATTGGTCCAAAAGTTATTATTCATACTGACCATGTAGCAATTAGGTACTTGATAGAAAAGAAGGTGTCAAAGCCACGCTTGATCCACTGGGTTCTTTTGCTACAAGAATTTGATCTAGAGATCTGTGACAGAAAAGGGACAGATAACCAAGTAGCAGACCACCTCTCAAGGTTGGAAGGAGCTAAAAGGAAGGTAGAGGTTGAAGATATAATAGAGACATTCCCGGATGGAAAGTTACTAGCAGTGACAATGGAGGAGACGCCATGGTATGCTGATATTGCTAATTATTGAGCAAGCGGTATTGTACCTTATGAACTCTCTTCAATTCAAAAGAAAAAAAAATTTCGTGATTATTGGTCTTATTATTGGGATGAACCTCTACTTTTTAAAATATGTGTAGATAACATGATCTGGAGGTGTATCCCCGAGAAAGATCAACCTTCTGTTTTGTAGGCTTGCCAGGCTTCACCATGTGGTGGGCACTTTGGAGGAATTCGGACAACAACGAAGGTGTTGGAATCGGGTTTGTATTGGCCAATTCTGTTCAAGGATGCCCATGCTTGGGTGAAAATTTGTGATGAGTGCCAAAGGACAGGCAACATATATCGACGTCACGAGATGCCGATGACTACAATTCAGGAGGTGGAGGTATTTGACATGTTGGGGATTGACTTTATGGGGCCATTTGTCAGCTCATATGGTAACAAATACATATTGGTAGCATTTGATTATGTCTCCAAATGGGTTGAAGTTGTGGCTCTCCCAACAAATGATGCCAGGGGTGACAGGCTTTCTAAAGAAAAATATCTTCACACGTTTTGGCACCCCGAGAGCTATAATCAATGATGGTGGAACCCATTTTTGTAATAGAGTGTTCGCAAGGCTGTTAGAAAAATATGGAGTTCGCCATAAAGTTGCCACACCTTATCACCCACAGACGAGCGGGAAAGTTGAAGTGTCTAACAGGGAAATCAAAAGTGTCTTGACCAAAACAGTGAATGCGACAAGGGTTGATTGGGCAAAGAAGTTGGATGATGCATTATGGGCGTACCTCACATCGTTTAAACTCCAATTGGTATGTCACCATACAAGTTGGTGTTTGGAAAAGCATGCCATCTTCCAGTAGAGCTTGAGCATAAAACCCTGTGGGCACTGCGACAGTTGAATTTGGATATGGAGACCGCAGGCACAAGTAGATTCACAGAGTTACATGAACTCGAGGAAATCAGGTTCCGTGCATTTGAGAATGCAAGATTCTACAAAGAAAGGATGAAAATGATGCATGATAATCACATTCTAGATCTAACTTCAAACCCGGAGATCTAGTGTTGTTATACAAATCGAGATTAAGATTATTTCCGTGTAAGTTGGAATCTAGATGGTCGGGACATTTAGAGTTGTGAAAGTGTTCTCAAGTGGAGCTGTAGAAATTGAATCAGAAGATGGAAAAAATAAGTTTAAAGTGAATGGGCAAAGGTTGAAACATTACCTTGGAATGGTCGAAGAGAAGGGGGATAAAGTTGTGATATCTTTGGAAGAGCCCCAATACATGCGCGAAGAGCAATAATGAAAGCCTGCGTCGTTCCACGGTGTTAAATCAGGCGCTTCCTGGGAGGCAACCCATGGTTTTGTTGTAATTCGACATGTTGCAACGTTAAATCCAGCGCTTGTTGGGAGGAAACCCATTTTTGTGTTTTTCTTTATTTTTCGTGTTTGATTTTGAATTATGAAAATATTGACATGTTTATAGATGCTGCAGGAATGAGATTGTGCAAATTGGAATGACTCGGGGTGAAGAAATCATAAAAAAGGGCCAAAAGTGGCTAAATTGGAACAACTGAAAAAATGGCCAGCACTGGGCTCGTCTAAATCCGCGTCTAGCGCAAAGGCAAACGCGGCCCAGGCCAGACACACGAGAAAAACAGTAAAGTGGGGGCATCGCGCGCCCCACTTCGCAAATTTTTATTTTACTTTTTTTTTCTTTTCTTCTTCAAACCTAATAGTTATTCCCGTATACCCCCACCCATGTTTCTTCTTCAACCCTCCCGTATACCCCCACCCGTGTTCTTCTTAAAACCTCCCGTATACCATTCGTTATGCTATCATCTCCCCCCTCCCCCCAATGTAGGTAAGTCGTTTTGTTTTGTTTTTTTTTTTTTTTTTTTTTTTTTTTTTTTTTTTTTTTACGTTTTTTAGCTTTGTTTACACCCAGTCCGTTATCATGGTTCCCCCAGTCATAATTTTCTTTTTACATTTTTTTTTCACCCAGTTTCGCAATCCCCCCCCCCCCACTTGCGTCAGTTTGTAGTTATTTTTTTGAAATTTCTTGTTATGGTTTATTTTAGGTAGAGTAATTGAACTTTGAATTTTGAATTTTGAATTTTGAATTTTAGAGCATAGTTTTCTCTAGATTTTGTTGGTTGTTATTCCTAATGAGGTGTAAACAACAATTCCCACCACCTCACTCTAATTGGGAGGGAAAAACACATGTTACTTGTATTGATACATGAGGGTAGAAATTATGCATATAAGATGTTCGAAAAATAGCCCGAATGAGAATGTTAATAGGTTTTGTAAAGTCTGAGTAGCAAGACTCATTGTTTTGGTAATATGAACATCTATTGGGTGTGGGATAGCCGTTTGGGGGTCTTTGCACTTAGATTGCATTCATTTTAAAACAAATGTCAACATGTGACCAACTTCGGCACGACTCGCGCGCGACGTGTGCGTCGGCCTACCCACTTGATTTTCAATGATGCTAAGTAACCTTAAAGCACTATTACTAAGTTGTAGTAGGCACTTGTACCCTGGTTGCACACTTACACTTTCGGGCTAAGTGTGGGGTACGATGTATACCACTATGACTTAATGTTCCACATTATACTAATATGTGTTTTGTATCTTTTGCAGGTGATATGGCTGTCTCAAAAATATCAAATAGAAGCCATGGAGTCGGTGGTAGTGGTAAGCCACCCCCAAAGAAATCACCAACTGACAACAATGTAGCGGAGAAGGGTACTACAGAGGCATTGATGGGCTTAAGGTTTCACAGTCTTATATTTTGATGATCTAACAAACTCCTTGTCTAGAACCAGATAAAGGACCTGATGCATACTTAGTACAATTATTCAGCAATGGACTTAAGATAATATGAGCAGTGTGACTTCGGATACACAAGAACCAATGCAGGGACCTAATCCCTTGGTGTTTCCCTCACAGGAGTACAAAGTCAATTCTACAGCTGGAAAGTAACTGCAGAAAGTGACTGCCTATAACTGTGCATGCTACAGTGTAGAAACAGTGCAACATTCACTTCCCATTGTGAAGAGCCTCGTACCAACCAAGTATGGACATCATCCTTGTGATGTCATTGAAGTACAATAACATGGAGTAGGGCAACAAATATTCACTAGAGCGTTTAGTGATATTCTCTCAAGCATTGAAGATCTTATCCAGCATTGAAGTCACAAGTATATCAAGAACAAGAAGAAAACTCCACTACGGACCAGTTGCATTATGAGTTTATGTGTGTCCTTAGTTGAGTTGTAATATTATATTAGTTCTTTATTGTAACTCCTATCTTGATTTCTTAGAAGCTCTATTTTAGGATAACCTTTGTAAAACATAAACCCACTGAGTGTGTGTTATGACTAGAGTTAGTCATAGGTTGAAGTCTTTGTAACTAGTGAGTGACAAAGTGTCTTGTAGTAGGTATATTACAAGTTAGTGATGTTGAAGTCTTTGTAATAGAGTTATTACAAAGTGGCTTGTAATATTGTAGTTACAAGTTAGTGAAGTTGAAATCCTACCAGTGGAGGTCGTGGATTTTCTCCCCTTGAGTTGGGATTTTTCCACGTAAAAATCATGTGTCTTATTTACATACTGTCTCAGTAGTTAGCACTGGGGGAACTGATATAGGACTAGGTCTCTATACAGTTTGGTGGACTCGTATAAACTATCATGCACAAACAAAGTCTAGGAATGATAAGGTAAAGACTGGAACTTCCGAGGTGGACCCTTAGGCCACTTATCTGAGCACTTAGCGGCCTGCAAAAATACAGCAAAGGGCATGTCAAGCACAGTCATCTAGGCCAAGAGAGGTTCCGGTACAAATTAGAGAGGGGGATTCAACCACCACCGGCCAAGAAATGGGAAGTAGTTGAGGTGAAGGGAAAAGGCAAGGCGACAAGGGATGTCGAGTCAGAATCTAAAGATGACTCAGCTGATGAGAGGGAGTCAGCGATTCAGTTGCCCGACGGTGAAGGAGGGTCGAGTGTTCCAAGTGCTACGAAGGTGTGGGAAATGAAGTTCGTGAATAAAAGTGCGTGGAACAAATAAAAACATATAAAGACTAAGCAAATCAATCTGATACTGTTTGAGAGACCGTTGAATTTTAAGGCTACCAGGTCAAGTTCTCCGGATATTTTACGAGTCATAGAGTATAATGGGTGGACACGCTTTTCTCAAGGGCCGAAGGGCGAAGCAAATTTGATTCTTGTGTGTGAATTGTATGCAAACTGGGACCCTGACAGGGGCAAGGACATTGTTTGGGTTCATGGGACTCAAGTTGATATCTCCGCCTCGGCAATAAATAAGTACTACCGTATACCTGCACAGTCCGACTCAGAGTACTGGAGGAGAGATCAAAGACCGAATGTGAACCACATACTTGAGGTTCTATGTGGGGGATATGGACCAGCTGATTGGAAAGCGGCTGATGGTTTGGCAAAGACGTACATGAATAGGGAGGCTCGAATATGTTTGAATTGGGTCTGCAACAGATTCATGCAGCAACGCACAAGTCTATGGTGATTTTGGAGCGAGTATTCTTGGTATATTCCCTCATGACAGGTATTCCGATGAACGTTGGAGCGATCCTACAAAGTCAAATGGCGAAGACCATGAAGAACATGTAGTGGACACTCTACTTTGTGCACACTTTGACTGCGTTGCTTGCTAAACACAAATTGATTGAGAAGGATGATGAGATTCGTAGAAGCACCGAGTCGGCGGTACATGATATTTGCTCTGTTCAGGACCCCTCAAAAATGACTATAAAGAAAAAGGGCCATGGTGAGCACATCACGGATATGGAGGGCGCACTTCAGCAGTTGCGAACAGAGTTAGAGACACGAGATCGTGCTTTGCTAGCCGCACAGGAGACTAGATATCAGTGGATGCAAGAGCAGTTCACTGTGTTGCTCGAGGCTTGTTCGTGGACAGAGACAGGTATGACACATTGGAATCCAGACAGACTTTGAGGAGCCAGGGGATGCGGAATTGTATACTTTGAGTGCTACTGAGGTTCACAAGGTGACTGTTGGGGAGGCTGCTCCGACTAGGGAGGGTGAGATGATAGAAGTCGTTGACACATATGGTTTCACATTGGAGGATCCATCAACATTGTGTACCGAGGGTGCTACCGGTCCCCACCCGCAGTCTGAGATATGATGAGGGAGTTTCTGACACCCACTCTACTATTGATTATTTATTGTTCGCTTCTGTGATATTGTGCAGTGGGGACAGTGCACTCTCTTAAGTGTGGGGTGGAGGTGTCAGAAGAATTTGACTTTTGTGGCATGTGTTTAATTGCTAGTGATACATTTTGTCATGATCACACTGAAGGCCATTGTAATTGTATAATTGTAGTCATCTTTTTATTGGCGTAATCCAGGGTTTCTCTAAACCACGGTTCTTTCCCGAGGATGCCATTTTCTTTTACCGGGTAGTCTTAGGTAGTTTTTCTTTATCAAATTGTGTAAAATAATTTGTGGACTTTGCCCGACGATGGAATTCTTAGACAGTTTTCTTGATGGTTTACATTCTAAAGAAAAATACAAAAAGATTTTTTTTCTTTTTTCTTTTCAACTAATAATGGAATGGGAAGAACTTGAGTATATATATTTTTTGACATGTTTTATGTTGAGGCTTAGAGCACGAGCATTTTCACTAAGTACTTTCTTCTTTACTCTTGTGATTATATGCCTTGAGAGTATATGTGTTTCTTTTGACGCTTGGGCTCGTCTATTGAATCCTGTTGTTACTTCCTAGTGTTTGGATTATATTATGACTGTCCTAGTTGCTTTAACTTGAGAGTCGGGTCTGATCCGTCCCGAGTAAGTCATGTGCATTGTGTGAGGTGAGATTTTGGTTGTACTCTGTGCCATCCCTTGTTAGTCTATAACTTGCCACGTGTGTGTGTCGAAGAGAAATAAATTAAATTCTGTGAGTTTAGGAAATAATATAGGCGTTTCTTTGATTGATCCTTCAGTCTGTTTGCCTACCAGTGATAAAAATTATAATTTGTTATCCCATTTGAGCCTATAAGCCTTTTCTTTGGTACCCACAGTACAAGACGAATCCCATTGTTCTTAATTAAATCTTGTTGAACCTTTACCTCCGAAAGCACTTAAGTCGCTAGAAGTGAAGGAAAAGAGATTGGGTAGTTTTTGAGTGGAACCATAGAAAGGCCAAAATGTGCATGTATATATTGAGAGATCCACTAGCTGGAAATACTAAATTATGGAGGGTGTTGAAAATATTTTGAAAAAAACAAAATCCCTCCAATTCACTTTGATATGTGCTAGTACTTATGTAGATGTGCTTAAAGTCAATGGGCTACATTATTTACGGTTTCGTAGCAATTTGTTGAATGATCATGAAGAGGATGTGCTTAAAAGTTAATTTGTATTGCATTAAAAGTGCTTAGGAGGGGTTAGTCAATATTATCCATATCTATCCTACCCGTTCCATAGACTATATTACAACCCATGAAGACCTAATTGATCCTAGACCTTGCGAGCTTAAATTAGTAGAGACTTACATTACGGGAAAACCTATGGTACGAGCTTTGGGGGCACATGAGTTTCTTTGCGAGAGTGAGTGAATTCTTTCATTCTGTGAGCCCTTAAATTATACTTGAATTCATATTTGAGTGTGCGGACTGATTATTTTCCTTGTTTTGATGGTGAAGGCACATGCTTTACGATGGAGTGGTAAGGAAATTGTATCTTTAGTCTGCACAAGAAACGAGTCACAAAGAGAAATGTAGTGGAGTCAATTTTTGAGGCTAGGATGCTAGAAGAGTCACACAAATATTTTAAATAATCTTGGCATGAGTTTAGAACTTGAGAAATTTATGAACAGTGCATATTTTGGGTTCTAAATGTTGATATAAACCGTTGTCATTGGTGTGATGCTTGAGTATGTTTGAAAAGAATTTCTTGCCTATGCGCTTAATGATAAGTTGCTTGAGGACTATAACAACCCGGCCGGTCGTTCCGAGAGTTTAGCCCGTTTCCCCATTTCTGCTTCATTGCTTGTGTGGTTCATCTCTTTTGCATGGTGTTAGGTTGGTTGACTCGGGTTCAGAGTGGTTGTGGTGAGAATTAAGGCATTTAGACTCTCAAATGAGCTCAATATTTGGAAAAGTCAATCGGGAGTTGACTTATAGGTAAACGACCTCGGAATGTGGATTTTATAGCTCGGATAGCTTTGTTAGGTGATCTGGAACTTAGGAGTATGTTCGGAATGAAGTTTTGATGTCCGTTGTAGAATTAGGCTTGAATTGGAAAAAGTTATCTTTTCGCGGTTTCCGGTTGCCAGTGGAAAATAGGCTATCGGGGTCGGAATGGAATTTCGGACGTTGGAAAGGTTCGTAGCATCATTCTGGATGTGTGTGTGAATTTTCATATAATTTGGACGAGGTTTGGTTAGTTTCGGCATCGTTGGTGAATTTCGAAACTGTGAATATCTTTAGGCTTGAATCATGGGTTGATTTGGTGTTTCAATGTTATTTTTGGGTGTTCTGAGAGTTTGACTAAGTCCAGGTGATCATTTATGACTTGTTTGTATTTTTGGTTGGGGTCCCGAGGGCCTCGGGTTGAGTTCGGATGGGTAGCGGCATGATTTTTGGCATTTTGGAGTTGCTGGTGTGAAGCTTTCTGGTGTTTCCGCACCTGCGGATGGGGGACCGCAGGTGCGAGCCCGCAGAAGCAGACAAGGCTCCACAGATGCAGAAGTTGGCTGGGTCAGTAAAGGTCGTAGGTGCGAGACTTGGACCGCACCTGCGGAGTCGCAAGTGCGGAGGATATGTCAAAGGTGCGGAAATGGCCTTTAAGTGAATTCTTGTAGGTGCGCACCTGGGACCGCAGGTGCGAGAAAAGGACCGCAGGTGCGGTCATCGCTGGGCAGAACCTATAAAAAGAACCCTTAGCGAATTTTGGTCATTCTTTCACCATTCTTATTCGGGTTTGAAGCTTTTGAAAGGTTTTGAAGAGGGAAATCGATAATTATTCATTGAGGTAAGGATTTTGGACTTAAAACTCGTTTATATGTGATTAAAGGTCGGATTAGTGGTGACAATTTGGGGGGAAACAGTGCTAGAATAGGTAATTAAGGCTTGTGGTTTAGAGACCTAAAAATGGGAATTTGAGGGGTCATTTGGACTCCGATTTCAGTGTTCTTGGTATGTATAGACTCGTGGGAGGATGAGGATTTTTGTGGCATAAATTACATCAAGTTTCGAGACCTGGGCTCGAGGGTCGGGTTTGACCAATTTCGGGATTTATTAGTATTTTTTATAAAGTTCGATTAGGGTTCGTTCCTTGGCATATTATAATGATATACATCTGATTTTTTTGTATATTTGGAGCACCCGGAGGCTGAATTTAGAGGCAAAGGCACTGCTGAGTAGTATTTTAGCCGGTTTTGAGGTAAGTAACGTTTCTAAATTTGGTTCTGAGGGTTTGAAACCCCAAGCTAAATGATTTATGAATATAATCGAGGTGACATGCATGCCAAGTGACGGGCGTGCGGGCGTGAACCGAGTATTTGTGGCCTAGTTTATCCCATGGCACTGCTTAGTGGTTATTCCCTGATGATATCTGTGCTTCTGTTAATGTGGTAATTGTGAACCTGTTAGGAATCATGTTAAGTATAAATGCCAGGCTTCACGTCGAAAATGCTGAGACCCGAGTGGTCGTATATTAATGTCTCATTTTGTGATTATTTGATTTCATATACTCAGTCTTGTTATAGCATATCACTTCATATCTCAGTCTCAGTATTATTAATTATATGAATACTTATCATTGTTTCGGGCTGATGGATGCATCTGTGATCCATGTGAGTGAGACTGAAGAGTAATGACTGAGTTAGGCCGAGAGCCTGTTATTCAGACAGTTATGAGATCGGACTGCACATCGCAGCGATACTTAAATCATGCCTTCATTGTCTTGATATGGCGCTTGGGCCACTAGGGCCCCTCTAGAGTCTTTACACCCCCAGTGAGCTCATTAATGTTGAAGGATGGATTTTCCCTGGGCATGGATCGTGTCCGAAGTGGATGTTATGTGAGGGATGGATCGTCCTTGGACATGGATTTTTTCCAAGTGTTGTATTCTGGAGATGGACTTTCTCCGTGGGGCTGGATTGGCCTTTTTCCTCAGTACGGAGTGACTACGGTCACCAATGATTATGTACATTCCGGGATGGACTTTTCCCTGGGCCTGAGAGCCATATACGGTACTGAGTGGACTGTTGTGTGAGGGTTGTGATCACTATGTGCATATCCACACTAGTTTCATACATATATTTTTATGATGGCATGTAGAGTATACTGGCATACTTGGCATATTTACTCGTTTTGATAAACGGTTAGCATGTCTAATTTATGTATACTGTTTATTGTAAATTCTGAGGTTTTGCCGTCACTACCTCGCAGCCCATAGTTTGGGTTCATTACTTTTGAGTTGGTGTACTCACGTTACCCCCTGCACCTTGTGTGCAAATCCAGGTACACCGGGACCCGGTAGTGGATATTGAGCAGCTGTCAGAGTTTTTATTGGAGTTGTCGAGGTAGCAGTTGGCGATCGCGACCTTGTCTTCTCTTCCTTATTCCACCTGTAGCACTTATTTTGAGACTATGTTGTCTATTTATTCATTCTTTATTTTATGATATAGCAGCTCATGACTGAGTGACACCGGATCCGGGGTTGGAAATTTTAAATTTTTGTTTCAAATATTATATTTAAACTTCAGACTCTTATATCAATAATTTCATTTAAAATTGTATTTTTACTGAAAACTGAATTTAGCTTAGATGAAAGGGGTGGCTTGTCTGGTTCTACGACAGGCGCCATCACGACTCTGAAATCGTGTCGTGACAAGTTGGTATCAGAGCTCTTGGTTAAATAGGTCTCACCAGTCATGAGTAGGTTTAGTAGAGTCTTGTGGACCGGTACGAAGACGTCTGTACTTATCTTCGAGAGGCTACAGAACCCTTAGGAAAAAAATCCCACATTATCGAACTCTGTCGTGCGACTATATTGAATTCTGGAACTAAACTTCTTTTTGTTTTCATTCTCTCACATATGGTCAGGACTCATGCTACCGATCGTTGTGATCAGACACCAGCAAGACCAGCTCGAGGTCGAGGCCGTGATCGAGGTCGTGGCAGAGGGAGGGGTGCAGCCCACTCAGCAGCCGGGGCAGTACCTGTGGACCCTCCCACTGCTCAGGATTAGGTCCCCGCAGTTGAGATCCCAGCGGGAATGGCTCAGGCACCAGTAGTGCCTATTGTGATTCCGGGTCTTCAGGAGACCCTTGCTCAGATTCTAGCCGTGTACACCAGTCTTGCACAGGCAGTCGCCAACTCGTTATGTCTACTACTGCCGCTACTTCTTAGGCCGGGGGAGACACTCAGAGTCCAGCTGCCCGGACACATGAGCAGGTTACTCAGGGGCTTCAGACACCAGAGACAGTTCCAGTCCAGCCGGTTGCCCTAGCCCAAGATTTTGTGGTCCCAGCCTTGGCAGATTACGAGCAGCACAGATTAGAGAGGTTTAGTAGACTCCAGCCTCCGATTTTTAGTGGTACTGAGGGCGAGGATGCCCAGGGATTTTTGGACAAGTGTCAGAGGATCCTTCGCACAACAGGGATACTGGAGGCTAGTGGGGTCCCATTTACTACCTTCCAGTTCGCAGGAGCTGCACTCGCTTGGTGGGTGGCCTATGAGAGGCGTAGACCTACTGATGCAGTGCCCCTTACCTGGCGTCAAATCTCCACTCTGTTCCTAGAGAAGTATATACCGCAGTCCCGCAGGGAGGAGCTGCGTAGGGAGTTCGAGCAGTTGCGCTAGGAGGACATGACTGTGACGCAGTATGAGATGAGGTTCTCCGAGTTGGCACGTCATGTTATTTGGCTAGTTCCCACAGATAGGGAGAGGACCAGGAGGTTCGTTGATGGCCTCACTTATCAGCTTCGAATTTTTCTGACCATGGAGAGGGTATCTAGCGCTTCTTTTGAAGAGGTGGTTGACATTTCCATAGAGATTGAGTAGGTTCGCTGCCAGGAGCAGATCGAGAGGGAGGCCAATAGGTCTCGAGAATCTAGGAGTTTTGGTGGGGTTCCTTCAGGGGGGAAGCCTCAGCCCGGCAGAGGCCGTCCATTCAGGAAAGCTCAGCCAGGTCGCTCAGGTTATCGTGGTGGACCAGTTGGTCATGATCCTCACAATTCGCATCAGGTGCACCCCTCTTTCTGTGCCCTGCCAGCTCAGAGTTCATCTTGGACACCATTAGTTCAGAGTTCATCTATGCTTGGTTCTTCTAGTGGTTATCCTGGTGCTAGGGGTTCCCTTCAGTCCCCAGTGCCATTCTCCGAGAGAGGTTGTTTTGAGTGTGGAGATGTGGGCCATATTAAGAGGTTTTGTCCCCTCCTTGCGAGAGGTACTTATCAGTAGATGAGTCAGCCCGCGGTTTCAGACTCAGTAGCTGCACCGCCCACCCAGGAAGCTAGATGTAGGGGTCAGGCAGGTAGGGGTCGCCCTAGAGGGGGAGGTCAACCTGGTGGTGATCAGGCCCGATTTTATGCATTTTCAGCCAGGCCGGATGAGATGGCTTCTGATGCCGTGATCCTAGGTATTGTCTCAGTCTGTCACGAGAAGCTTCAATTTTATTTGATTCCGGTTTTTCATATTCACATGTTCATCACATTTTAGCCCATTCTCTGGATACGCCCCGTGAATCTTTTGTTACATCTATTCATGTGCTTGCACGTATTGGTGATGTTGTTTCTACGGACCACGTGTGTCGGTTGTGTGTGGTACCTATTGGGGGTCTGGAGACCCGATTGGATGTGCCATTTCTGAGTATGGTCGGTTTCGACGTAGTTTGATCAGATAGATGATGATACTTTTAGTTATGACTTGATGTATGTGTTTTGCACCGAATCGGATTGTTTGACTCCGTAGAGCTATTGTGAGGGTGTCAGTTAATGGATATTGGGTTTATCTGTCTTCCTGGACAATCTAGGGGTTACCTGTCCCTTGTTCGGACAGCGGCGATTTGTTGGTTTTAGGCACACATGGTGCGGTTCTGTTGTGGTCTTCTAGAGGAGTTGATTAAGGTAAAGTAGTTGGGTATCATAGAGTTTTGACGTATGAGTTGTGTTCTTTCAGATTCGTGTGTTGGTTCAGGTATATACGGTGTTTGGAGGCGTGATTCTAATCTTGTAGATGAGTTCTGACGTGGAATTCGGGTTCTAAGGCGTAGGGATTAGGTTGGATATAATTGAATTCGAATGTGTTATGTTATTAGATCGATGCGGGGTAGGGTGACGTGGGGTCACCCCCGGGTATGTGCATGGTAAGGTTATTCAGCGGGTTGATGGCTTTTGGAACAACTCTTGGCATGTTAGAGGACGAACGTTTGTTTAAGAGGGGGAGAATGTAACGACCCGGTCGGTCGTTCTGAGAGTTTAGACCGTTCCCCCATTTCTGCTTCATTGCTTGTGTGGTTCATCTCTTTTGCGTGGTGTTAGGTTGGCTGACTCGGGTTCAGAGTGGTCGTGGTGAGATTTAAGGAACTTAGTCTCTTAAATGAGCTCAATAGTTGGAAAAGTCAACCCGGAGTTGACTTATAGGTAAACGACAATCGGAATGTGGATTTTCTAGCTCGGATAGCTTTGTTAGGTGATTTGGAACTTAGGAGTATGTTCGGAATGAAGTTTTGATGTCCTGTGTAGAATTATGATTGAATTGGCAAAAGTTATTTTTTGGCGATTTCCGGTCGGCAATGGAAAATAGGCTATCGGGGTCGTAATGGAATTCCGGAAGTTGGAGCAGGTTCATAGCTTCATTCTGGATGTGTGTACAAATTTTCATACCATTCGGACAAGGTTTGGTTAGTTTTGTCATCGTTGGTGAATTTTGAAAGTTTGAATATCTTTAGGCTTGAATCATGGGTTGATTTGGTGTTTCGATGTTATTTTGGGGTGTTCCGAGAGTTCGACTAAATCCGGATGATCATTTATGACTTGTTTGTATTTTTGGTTGGGGTCCGGAGGGCCTCGGGTTGAGTTCGGATAGGTAACGACATGATTTTTGGCATTTTGGAGTTGCTGGTGTGAAACTTTCTTGTGTTTCCGCACCTGCGGATGGGGGACCGTAGGTGCGAATCCGCAGAAGCGGACACGGCTACGCAGATGCAGAAGTTGGCTGGGTCAGCAAAGGTCGCAGGTGCGAGGCTTGGACCGCACCTGCGGAGTCGCAGGTGCGGAAATGGCCTTTAAGTGAATTCTCGCATGTGCGCACCTGGGACCGTAGGTGCGTGTCCGCAGATGCGAGAAAAGGACCGCAGTTGCGGTCATCGCTGGGCAGAAACTATAAAAAGAATCCTTAGCAAATTTATGTCATTCTTTTACCATTCTTATTCGGGTTTGAAGCTTTTGAAGGGTTTTGAAGAGGGAAATCGATAGTTCTTCATTGAGGTAAGGATTTTGGATTTAAAACTCATTTATATGTGATTAAAGGTCGTATTAGTGGTGAAAATTTGGGGAGTGCTAAAATAGGTAATTAGGGCTTGTGGTTTAGAGATCTAATAATGGGAATTGAGGGGTCATTTGGACTCTGATTTCAGTGTTCTTGGTATGTATAAACTCGTGGGAGGATGAGGATTTTTGTGGCATAAATTTCATCGAGTTCCGAGGCATGGGCCCGGGGTCGGGTTTGACCAATTTCGGGATTTTTGAGTATTTTTTATAAAGTTCGATTAGGATTCGTTCCTTGGTATGTTATAATGATATACATCTGATTTTTTTTGGTAGATTTGGAGCACTCGGAGGCCGAATTTAGAGGCAAAGGCACTGCGGAGTATTATTTTAGCCGGTTTTGAGGTAAGTAACGTTTCCAAACTTGGTACTGAGGGTTCGAAACCCCGAGCTAAATGATTTATGACTATAATCGAGCATGCCAAGTGACGGGCGTGCGGGCGTGCACTGAGTATTTGTGGCCTGGCTTATCTCATGGCACCGCCTAGTGGTTATTCATTGTTGATATATGTGCTTATGTTAATGTGGTAATTGTGAACCTGTTAGGAATCATGTTAAGTATAAATTTCAGGCTTCACACCGAAAATGCTGAGACCCGAGTGGTCGTATATTACTGTCTCATTTTGTGATTATTTGATTTCATTTACTCAGTCATGTTATAGCATATCACTTCATATCTCAGTCTCAGTATTGTTAATTATATGCATACTTATCATTGTTTCGGGCTGATGGATGCATCTGTGATCCATGTGAGTGAGACTGAAGAGTAATAACTGAGTGAGGCCGAGAGCCTGTTATTGAGACAGTTATGAGATCGGACTGCACACCGCAGCGATACTTAAATCATGCCTTCGTTCGCTTGATATGGCGCTTGGGCCACTAGGGCCCCTCTAGAGCCTTTACACCCCCAGTGAGCGCATTGATTTTGAGGGATGGATTTTTCCTGGGCATGGATCGTGTCTGAAGTGGATGTTATGTGAGGGATGGATCGTCCCTGGACATGGATTTTTTTCCGAGAATTGTCCTTCCTCCGTGGGGATGGATTGGCCTTTTTCCTCAGTACGGAGTGACTATGGCCACCAATGATTATGTACATTCCGGGATGGACTTTCCCTAGGCCTGAGAGCCATATACGGTACTGAATGGATTGTTGTGTGAGGGTTGTGAGCACTATGTGCATATCCACATTGATTTCATACA
Organism: Nicotiana knightiana; assembly: GCA_005239525.1. Taxonomy (NCBI): domain Eukaryota; kingdom Viridiplantae; phylum Streptophyta; class Magnoliopsida; order Solanales; family Solanaceae; genus Nicotiana; species Nicotiana knightiana. Next base: position 86,916 of record ML383000.1, on the reverse strand, counting down.
TATATTTTTATGATGGCATGTAGAGTATACTGGCATACTTGGCATATTTACTCATTCTGATAAACTGTTAGCATGTCTAATTTCTGTATACTGTTTATTGTAAATTTTGAGGTTTTGCCGTCACTACCTCTCAGCCCACAGTTTGGGTTCGTTACTTCTGGGTTGGTGTACTCACGTTACCCCTGCATCTTGTGTGCAGATCCAGGTACACCGGGACCTGATAGTGGATATTGAGCAGATGTCAGAGTTTTTATTGGAGTTGTCGAGGTAGCAGCTGACGATCGCGACCTCGTCTTCTCTTCCTTATTCTACATGTTGTACTTATTTTGAGACTATGTTGTCTATTTATTTATTCTTTATTTTATGATATAGCAGCTCATGACTGAGTGACACCGGATCCGGGGTTGGAAATTTTAAATTTTATTTCAAATATTATTTTCAAACTTCAAACTTTTATTATTATCAACAATTTTTAAAATTGTATTTTTACTGGAAACTGAATTTAGCTTAGATGAAAGGGGCGGGTTGCCTGGTTCAACGACAGGCGCCATCACGACTCCGAAATCGGGTCGTGACAAGGACGAGCAAGAGTTTAAGTGTGGGGTGGTGATAAATGATGAAAAGTACATATTTTTGAGTATATTTGCATATTAATTCTTGTGTGAGTCGTGGGAGATTAAATGGTTTTTGAAGTGAAATATACTCATTATGTGTTTCTTATTTGTAGGAATGAGCTTGAATGATAATGGAGCAAAAGATATCAAATTATTACAAAAAAAGGAGAAAAGTGAAGTCGCAAAACAGCGACGCGAAGCAAAGGCACGAATCGTTTCGCAAAATGAAAGAATTTCAAAAGCTGAATCCGTGCCAAAGTTTGCGCGTTGCGCGAAGGCAGATGCGGATCCGCGTCAAAGTAAGTGCGCTGCACGAAGCAAACGCGGATCTGCGTCAAAGTTCGCGCGCTGCGCGAAGGCAGACGCGGATTCTTGCTTTCCCTAGCCGAAGTGGGATTGGGAAATTCTGCCCTTTAGCAACCCTAAGTGATATAAATACATCAAAGAATGACTTTTTGAGGGTTACACAATATTTTTGAGAGGCAAGAACAACAAGACGGTGAATCCTCTACGAGTTTTTCATCATCTTCTTCTTAATTCCATTGTTGGTTATGACTTTTTACATTGTAATCTTGTTTAGTAGTATGAGTAGCTAAACCCGTCATCTAGGGTTGATGGAAGCAATTGTTCGATGAAGTCTTGACTATGTTTTGATATAATTGAGCTGTTTTTACTCTATGATTGTTTAACTATGTATTGCTTGTGATTAATTGAAAGGGCCCTTGATTAATCGTGTTTAGTTATCTTGTGTTGCTTGAGAAAGAACATTTGATTAGATTGTTGCTGAACAACACCACTTTCGGGTAAGTTCAGAGATTAATTACTTGAATTTACACGCAGGATTAGAAATAACGAAGCTTTGGTGGGATAACTGTGAGTTGTATAAATTGTTAACTAGAGTAGTTCGAGAGAATGCTTATAGTAAATTATCGTAATTGATGGTAGCCCAGAACTCATCATCCTTATAGAATGTTACGGTGAAATTATAGCCAACGTGTCAGGAATTAATCCGACAATTGGGGAAATCAATAACCCTAGACCTTTTACCATTGAATTCAACTTCATTTTTGCTTATTGATAGTTTTATTGTCATTTTTCCTTAGTTAAATAATTTCTACTCATTATCAGTTAAAAATCTTGCATCCAAAAATTGTCTAAGCTTATCATTAGCGTTATTATAAGTTGTAGTAAATAGGTTAGTTTCCTGTAGGATTCGACTGCGGACTGGGATCGAATTATATTTGCAGCGATCGCTTAATCCTTTTTATAAGGCATAATTGGGCGTGATCACCAGCTCATACTACGTAAATACATTCGTGAAAATGCTAAAGATGTTCAAGAGATTTTTTAAAACATAATTATAATAACATTAAAGTTCCATAGCATCCTTGACCACAAGAAACCACTACTAACTTCCTTAGTCTACTTTCAACACCCAACAATCACATAGCAAAACTATAAAAATAAAGGGAGGCATTCTCTTTTTTTTTTTGCGGGGGGGGGGAGAATATGAAACAAACAATATTTAGCCACACTGGCAACAATAAATCCTAATTATAGGTAATTTTAAACTTCTTATAGTTATTAGTTTTATGATACGTAATAATCTTCTTGCTCTTGACACTAGTCTCAAACTCAGTAGTAACACCTTGAACCTTATCATTCACTGTATAAGAAGATTTATAACTAGCTTCCTCTTTAATAACCCTGTTAAGTGAACTGCCACCATAGTATTTATAACTAGAACTTGAGCTCTTTTGCATTTCCATAGAAACATACTTCTTCTTTCGTGCTGGTACTGCTGGAAATTTATAGGTGATATATTTGCTTCGTCCCCCCATTTGAACAAGAAAAGGGGTAAAAACAGAAGACAAGATATAATAATAAGGAGAATAGTGTTTTCTTGATACTTGCTTTTGGTGATTATGCTGGTTTTTCAGTTCTTTATATAGGGAAGAGTTTAAATTAAAGGGAGATGTACGTAGTGGAAAAGAGAGATTCTAACCGTTTGATTTCTAGGTTGTGAATCTGAAAAGTTGTTTTTCTTATTGTGCATTTAGGCCTCTTTTGTTTGCGTTTAATGAAGGTCTAAATCTTCATTATTCAGATCTCATATATTAAATGTGTGTGTTTTTAAAGTCTGAATCTTAATTGTTCAGTTCTTAATCGTTAAATGAGTTTGTTATTTTTACTTCACAACCATTTAGTGGGTCTGAATAGGTCTATCTCATTAAGATCTATAACAGCGACTTAATTTCATTAAGATGCTATCATTCATATTCATTATTAATTGTCGCCACCGCCTACCATTATCAACTATCACCACCACCATCATCCTCAATCATAGCCGCCATTATTGTCGACTACCACCACCCACCATCCCCACTATTCTCAACGACAACCAACACTCATCCACCTCAACTACCACAACTAACTACCTCATCACTATCAACAACAATAGCTGGCACTCCCTATCATTATAAACTACCACCACCCACTACCATCTTCCTCAATCAGAACTACCACCACCACCACCCGTCATTATTAATTATCACAACCCACCACCACCATCCTCAATCATAATAGTTATCACTATNGGGGGGGGGGGTGGCTTCAGGAGTGAATTAATAAACGATTCAATTGATATGGAAATCTATGCCTTTAGAATGCCAAGTAGCCATTACCCTCTGGAATTAATCAACTAAAAATAAATATACCACTACTTATAGCGTACTCCCAAGCGAATGAATGGCTCCACTCTTTCATCACAACAGCACAAACATCACCGATACAACCACTTTCGCTACCAACCTTAATTCCTTTCACACTTTGGCACTTGTAGAAGAATTGTAACAATAACACCTTCAGTCATAT
>ML383000.1:70970-83325 GCA_005239525.1 Nicotiana knightiana | reverse complement strand
CCCAAGCGAATGAATGGCTCCACTCTTTCATCACAACAGCACAAACATCACCGATACAACCACTTTCGCTACCAACCTTAATTCCTTTCACACTTTGGCACTTGTAGAAGAATTGTAACAATAACACCTTCAGTCATATAACTAGCTATGTCCACTTGGTATCTCTTCTAAATTCCGTACAGGAATTCCTCTATCTTGGCCCTAATCACTCAAAGTCACAAGAGCATAAAATTTCAATGTACATTAAATAGGAGCCTCCATCTTTATCCTTACTTAAACTAAATACTCATGGAGCTACCACTTTGCGTTCATAACTCTCAGGATACGGAGGCATAATTAGAGACTCACTAGGAAATTAGAAAGTAGAATTTTCGGGGACCATCTTTGCTGCAACTCCAATTCAAATTGAACTTCTGGCTCTATTACATGGTCTGCAGGTAACTCTTACACACAGATTTACACCACTGGAGGTGGAAGTGGACTCCACTAAGGTTATCACTTTACTGCAAAATCCTAACGATGTTCATTTTGATTTAATAAACGACTGCAGGTGCGTCCTCGTTCCTCTGGANTAATCATTTAGTATTCAGATCTTAATACACATCTTAACATTCAGATGTGTATTCAGATTCAGATGTGATCTTAATCTTAATACACATCTTGATATTCAGAAGTGTATTCAAATTCGAACGTCTTAATATTAAAAAAATCAAATGAGGCCTTAGTTTATTATTAGGTTGGAAATAAAATAGGAACGAAAACACTCCATCCCATTTTAGTTGTCACTTTAGCTCAAAAAATTTATCCCAAATAATTTTCACATTAGAAATTCAAGATTAAATTTGTTAATCATTTTCAACTATCTTAATATTAAAAATATAGTAGTTCGTTTTAATACTACCCAATTCTCAAAAGGGTTTCACCGTGAATAATGTCTAATATTCGAATATATGCATACACAATCTTGTGGACTGGGCGAAATTTTTATTTTACATAATGCTTACTTGCAGATATCTTTTCCACAGTTCTTCCATCAATCTTGAAGAATTTAAGTTTCTATATAGTGTAAAGTTTAAATCTTTGTAGGTATAGTTATGGATTTATTAATAGTATATTAGCTTTTCTAATATTTAATTAGTAAAATATGCATATCTTTTGAGATTTTAAAGTAAATAAATTTTTTCCTTTTTATGTAACATTAAAAAAGAAAAAAAATAATTTTGGATAATTTTGTCTATAACAACCAAAATATATTTAAATATTAAATGTTATCATAGGTGTATAATAGACATTTACTATACAAACTAAAATATATCGGAATAAACAATGTTGTTATAGAGAGATTTGACTGTACAAATATTGATTTATAACCTACAGTGAATATCTTGTTATGATATGGGTTCAATGGTGAAAATTTTTATAATGTCAATACATATAGCTTTAATTAAGAAAATATTTTTTTGATAAGGAAATTGATATGCATACCGATTATTTTTTAGAGAAAGAAATATCTACCCTTCATTTAAGGTAAGCAAATAAAAAATAAAGCCCAAATAACAATGTAGGATTTCTCACCAGGAATCAAGTAGGGGGTTTGGGGTGGGGGGGGGGGGGTGGCTTCAGGAGTGAATTAATAAACGATTCAATTGATATGGAAATCTATGCCTTTAGAATGCCAAGTAGCCATTACCCTCTGGAATTAATCAACTAAAAATAAATATACCACTACTTATAGCGTACTCCCAAGCGAATGAATGGCTCCACTCTTTCATCACAACAGCACAAACATCACCGATACAACCACTTTCGCTACCAACCTTAATTCCTTTCACACTTTGGCACTTGTAGAAGAATTGTAACAATAACACCTTCAGTCATATAACTAGCTATGTCCACTTGGTATCTCTTCTAAATTCCGTACAGGAATTCCTCTATCTTGGCCCTAATCACTCAAAGTCACAAGAGCATAAAATTTCAATGTACATTAAATAGGAGCCTCCATCTTTATCCTTACTTAAACTAAATACTCATGGAGCTACCACTTTGCGTTCATAACTCTCAGGATACGGAGGCATAATTAGAGACTCACTAGGAAATTAGAAAGTAGAATTTTCGGGGACCATCTTTGCTGCAACTCCAATTCAAATTGAACTTCTGGCTCTATTACATGGTCTGCAGGTAACTCTTACACACAGATTTACACCACTGGAGGTGGAAGTGGACTCCACTAAGGTTATCACTTTACTGCAAAATCCTAACGATGTTCATTTTGATTTAATAAACGACTGCAGGTGCGTCCTCGTTCCTCTGGATAATCCACAGGTCAAACATGTCTATAGGGAGCAGAACAAAGTAGCGGACAGACTGGCACACCACCTTTTGGAGTCGTCTTCAACAGTCCACAACACACTATATTATGAAGTACCTAATTTTGTCACAAAACAGCTGCATGGTAACCAAATGGGCGAAGGCTCCCACAGAAATATCTCACCAGCGTTAGTGGAGAGACCAACACCTTCTTTTTGTCTTTTGCACAACCATCGAAGTACACCCATGCAACAACATGTAATAGAAAGTACCCTAGTAGAACTCCCAGCTTTGCTCCCTATGTTTTTGGCTGGCTAATGTACTATGTAGTATATAATATGTTGTAATATGTACTTTGCTTTAAAATATTATCTTTCATTACCAAAAAAAAAAAAAAAAGTTTAAAAACTCTCTACCCTAGGAAATTGATCAATTTTACCTTATGTTTATAAGCTAGGTCCATTCACACTTTGCTTTTTATCTTTTTTTTTTTCTATAATCTAAAATATAATTGAAAATAATTTAAATCGCTGTTAAAAGGAAATGAATATATTAAAACTTTTTATCGAAATATATTGACATAACGAGTCCATCCAATACATGCTAGCTCTGTTATTAAATCTCTATTATTAAAATCAGCTACTGTGAATAAAGATCCTTTTTCATTAAGTATTTAGACACATCGTTGGAAATTCGATAATGACAAGAATAAATACAAAATGATTTATTAACAATGAGTATTAATGAACCGAAATTTATAAAAAAGAATAAAATTGAGCAACTGCATATAGTATTGGGCAAAATTGGACCTTTCCTGATAATTTATAAATGCATTGCATCTTTTAACATTGTTGTGGAAGTTTTTGTGATTGGTTTGAGGTAACATTCAATTATGCTCCCACAATAAATGCAAATATAGAGAAAAGCTAAAGTATTTTTAACAACGTTATTGAAATTTTATGACCAAACTAATTCAGATTATTCTCTTCGATCTTCAATTTGATTGCTTTTTAAAAAGTCGTACTGAAAATTAGTGCTTGTCATCTAAGAATGCTCCACGAATCTCGGTAGAAATGTTTGATGTTTCTTGGGGCTTCTTTAGCAACCAAACGTCACTAAATGAATTGTCAAGTAAATAAATTAGATTCGGACTCTATTAATTCCTAACCATTATGCGGTATCATAGCATATCGGAAATAAGGGAAGACATGCAGAAATAACTACTCCCTCAGTTGGGGGTTAAATTATAAAAAATTGACAAGAGAGGGAAGCACGTTGGAGTTGAGTTCCAGCTTCATTATGAATCAAGTGGTTCAATCATTTGGCCACTCATTTGTTTGAGATAAAGATCTCCATTTTCTCTTCTTCTTTTTTTTATTGCAAGAAGATAGAGACTAGGGGGAATTACATATAAATACAACTCGTGCACATACATTATAACTAAGTAGCTTATATTTAACTTTGTAAAATTATATCTCAAAAATAATAGGCTAAGATTCAACGTTCAGATCCAAATAAGTTCTCAAAAATTATTTAATTTTTTAAAAAAAAATTCTCGAACTTGTAATCTAATTTTGGAATCTGAAATATTGACTCAAAATTAGTTCTACAAACCAAATACATTTGGGAGGTCAAAAATTAGATTTCTAAGATAATCCACCATTGTTGAACACGCTTAAATAAGTAGATTTAAATCTCGAATATGGTTTTATTAGTGAATGTTGTTTAGACTTGTTAGAAATAATATAAGGAGGTTGTGTACAAAATTTGAAGTCATTATAAAGATTTAGACTGGTTTGGACAAGCTTAAATAAGTTTATTTAAATTTCGAATCTGGTTTTATGAGAAATTTGGAGTGAGTGTCCTTTAGACTTGTTAGAAATAGTATAAGGAGGATGTATACAAAATTTAAAGTCAATTATGGAGAGTTGGAAAGATTTTGAACAAAAATTATAAATCACGTGAAAGAAATTCGTCTACAAACATTTGTATAAAGGTGTATAAAAGTGCATAATAGTGTATACAAGGTATTTATACACTTATATATACTAGTATACATCACTATACAAAAATCGACTTCGTCTTCTTCCTTGCATCTTTTCTAAAATTTAACTCAAATCTACTTCAAATTTTAATTTGAACTCTCTCTTAATATTTCCAATCAATACAACACTCAATCCAAATAACTAACAAACTCGATTCAATTTTCTTACATCTACACGCATACAACTAGGTGATACAATTATAACTTTGCAAATTTGTAGCCCAAAAGATAATAGGCCAAGGTTCGAATAAATAATAATTTTTTTCGCACAATCAACTACTCTTTTCACACAAAGGTAGCAGAAAATGTAAAATAGAAGCTCCAAAAAAACTAAATCGGGTAGCTTCCAATAATTTCTCTTCAAATCATGTACACATTGGACTAAGCCGAGCAAAGATTTGAAATTTGTGCCAATTTGCATTATATGGTCCAGTGAAGTGATTCTAAATGTAATTGTTCCTATTCTTTTAAACAAAATACATTTTGCAAATAAAATTGTAGACAACTGGGAATTTCCTTGAATAGCAGTCCTGCGTGCAGAAATACATACCGAAATCAGAGTACACAAACAAAGACATGAAATTACCCAAGAGGCTCCAACACATGCAATTAGGTGATTGTTTTTCATTTCCTAGAGTAAAAAGGATGATGTATATTGGTTCAACTTCAACATATCCAATATAGCCACCATAGTAATTTTCATGTCTTTTCCAGCCATTGGAATAAAGGAAAATGGGTAAAAACAAAAGGGAAGAAGGGAACTGAGGAGAAAATAAAGAGAATGGGGTTTTCTTGGGGTTTTTGATTTGGTGATATTTACATTGGGTTTTTGGTTTGTTATATATGTAGGGTTAAAGAAGGATCTTGACCGTTTGATTTGTAGGTTTGGGATCTGAAACTTTGCGATTCGATGTGTATTTACTCTCCGATCCAATTTATGTGAATCTGTTTGACTGGACATAGAGTTTAAGAAAAAATGAAGACTTTTGGAGTTTGTGATCATAAACAAGTCAAAAAGGGACCCGGAGTATTTGCGTGGTTATAAAAGCTTCTCATTAAGGGTAGAATAGAAAGTTTAAGTTAAATTATTACCAAATTTAGAAAAGGGTAATTTTTTTTTAAACGGACCAAAAAAAAAATAAGTTCACATAAACTAGAATAGAAGGAGTATCTTTTTATCACATTACCAGTTGATGCTTATTGTAACATTTTTCTATAATTATCTTATATTCTTTCCGCCAAAATTTATGTGATGCACTAGGGTTGAGCATAAAATTTAAGAAAGAAATATAAACTTTTGAAAGTTATGATTTTAAAATATTCAGAGGTATTTATGTTGTTATAAATCGTCTTATTAAAAATAAATGAAAAGTTTAAAATTAAATTATTTATATATCATAAAAGGTATTATTTTTTAGACAAACCAATAAAAGAAATATATCCATAAAATAAGACAGCAGTAAATAATACGATTCTCATTGCATTTTCCTGTCTTGTTTTTCTTACCAATGCTCTCTACTATTCTAGGAATCTTTTTCTAAGCATTTAATTGACTTATCATATGTTTAGACTATATATTCCTTAATTTGTTCAATTCTTACTAAACATAATTAATTTGTCAAAATTCTATCTGTAACTCTAGCAAAGAGATACTGAATTTTAAGAATATATGAAAAAAAAAATTCGACTAAGCTGCAAACATCGAACCAACCAAACTGATGAAGTTGATCTGTTTTTAATGTTGGTAAAAATAACGAACCAAACCGACCCATAAACATCCTAATTTATATATAAGACTCAGTCATTTATTTGATTGGAATTATATCGTAGAAATTATATGGGGCGCCTTATTTGGTCGCCCCCATTTAACTTATATTCATATTTTTAAAATTATTTAACCTATACTCTAATTTTTATAACTTCATGCGCCGCCTTTCTGATACCTGTGCAAAACATTAGCTTATTTAGTACTGAAATTTTTACAAATTAACTAAACAACTTCAACATCTTCTGCTGAAATTTTTGAAAAAACTTTATGACAAAACTAATTAATCCAGGACAAAACTTCAGCTTATTTAGTGCTGAACTTTTTACAAATGAACTAAGTAACTTCAGCATTTTCTGCTGAAGTTTTTGAAAAAGCTTTATGACAAAACTAATGAATCTAGGAGAACTTCAGCTTATTTAGTGCTGAAGTTTTTAGAAATGAACTAAATAACTTCAGCATCTTCTGCTGAAGTTTTTGAAAAAGCTTTATGACAAAACTAATGAATCCATGACAAAACTTTAGTATATTTAGTTCTGAAATTTTTACAAATGAACTAAATAACTTCAGCATCTTCTACTGAAATTTTTGAAAAAGCTTTATGACAAAACTAATTAATCCAGGAAAAAACTTCAGCTTATTTAGTGCTGAAGTTTTTACAAATGAACTAAATAACTTCAGCACTTATGCTGAAGTTTTTGAAAAAGTCTAGAATGCTGAAGTTTGTCTGATTGTCTTTTGTACTTCAGGCCCGTATGCCTGAAGTTTATGCAAAAAGTGGGTACGCTTTTAATTTTTTTTACAAAACGGGTATAAGTTAAAACGTGACCCAAAAAGAAGGTATAGATGCAAAAACCCCAATTATATCCAATGTTGAGATGCATGTTGTCTTGTGTTTACACCATGTTGTCTTCCACCATTTGTTCAGTCAGTTTGATGAGAATGTCCTAGCCCAATGGGCCATGCTCTACTCTAATAATGAGGCCCAAAAGGATGGAAACTGTAGTAGAAACGACAGCAGATAGCCACTTTAAATAACTTCTATTTAGAAATTAGTCAATGTATCATGAACTTCAATTTTTCATTTTAAAAGATAAAAATATTCCGAATTGTCCTGTATTTGAGATTTTTTAGTTTAAATTTCAGGACAAAATAAATATTGATTAATTCCTAAATAGTAGCCCTAAGAATGAGTGTTTGTGTACTTCCCCGTCCCCGAAATTGGAGCCCTCCCAATTCTGCTTGTTTTCTCGTTTTCTTTCCTTGAATATTTTCTTTTTCATGACGTAGAAGATTTATATAGGGAAAGGATAAAGCGAAGAAATAATGAAAATGAACTTACACATATTCAATGAAAAACTTTCACTGATACCACATATTCAAAATGATTTCCATGAAATAATTTTTTTTTTTAAATAAAAGTGTTTTTTCCTCTCCTTATCTCCCAAAAAAAAATTCTCTCAATTTTAAAAAATCCCTACACTGCACATGTTCTTTGTTTTTGTATTTGAAAGCTCAAGATGAAGGAATAATTGTAGATAATATGTTTTGTAGGCAATAAAAGCATCAGATAGAGTGACCCAAGAATCAGCATAGCATTAAATGGTAAATGAGATTGACATCAAGCATTAAAGCAGATCATCCATTCTCCATCCAAAACTAGAGCAACAATTTCACAACCTCAGTTAACTCTATTCCAATAGAGAGACTAAGAGTTTGGACTAAAAGAGATAAGTCTAGATTTTTGTTCATTTTTGGAAGAATTGGCTTTAATTTTATTTCTTTTAGAATGATTCGACGTGATGATAGATGTTATGGCGTGCAATCCGATCCCAAAATATCCTCACAAATCAGGCCCTCGGCCTGACTCAGTCATAAACCTCTCAAGCCCCTCGGGCTCTCAGTAAAACAAAGTACTCATCCCAAACAACATTTATATGATGCATCAAAACAGAGTAATAGAGGCTGAACTATGTAGTAAATATATGACATGACTGAGTATAGATTTTCAATCAATAATAATGAGAGGATAGCAAGAAAAGACCTCTAAGGTTCCAAACAACACTAGCATAAGGCCTAAACATGGCATCCGACCCAATTTACAGAAATGTTTTCTAAAACACATGAGTATCAGATAGTTTCAACAAAATACGCAACGTTACAGTTGCTACGGGATGGACCAAGTCACAATCCCCAACAATGCACGCACATACGCCCGTCACTTAGCATGTGTGTCACCTCAATAGTTACATGACACGAAATCCGGGGTTTCATACCCTCGACACTAGATTTACAATCGTTACTTATCTCAAACCGATCAAATCCCTACTTTACAATGCTCTTTCCCCTTGATTCGGCCTCCAAATGCTTCGAATCCATTCACAATCAGTACAATACCATCAATTTATGCTAAAGGAATGAATTACACAAGAAAAAATTATCAAATTAGACCCCAAACCCGAAGTCGACTCAAATCCGACCCACGAGTCCACGTCTCGAAATTCGACAAAAATTACAAAACTTGAAAACACATTTACTCACGAGTCCATACATACAAAATTTATCAAAATCCGACATCGTTTGATCCCTCAAATCCTCCCATCAAACTCTCCAAAATACGAAGCCCTAACCCCTTATTTTCACCCCTAATTTTCACTACTTAAATGATAAAACAACGGAAAACCACCATAGATAGGAGTATTAGAGCCCAAGCAACTTACATCACTAAAAACCCCTTGAATCTCTCTTCAAAATCACTCCAAAAGCTCCAAAAACCGACTTGAAAAGGGTGGAAATAAACCAAAATTCGCGAAGTGCTCTTTTTATACTTTCGGCCAAGGGCTTTCGCATCTGTGGCCAAATATCCGCTCCTGCGGTCAAATCCTCGTACCTACGAGAACCACTTAAGTCCTCAAATTCCGCACTTGCACCCCAGGTTCCGCACCTGCGGGCGTGCACCTGCGCAACACTTCCGCTTCTGCTAAACCAGCTCAACTCTTCCATTTCGCATCTGCGCTCAAGGTCTCGCACCTGCGGGCTCGCAGATGCGGCCAATCCTTCACACCTGATTTCCCAGCCTTGGCCTTCCATTTTCACATCTGCGGCTACCCAAGCACATCTGCGACCTCGCACATGCGGCTCCCCATCTGCAGGTGCAGAAAAACACTAGCAACTTCAGAAACCAGCAAAAATAGCTATCTCCCAACACCAAAAATCAATCCGTTAACCACCCGAAACTCACCTGAGGCCCTCGAGACCTCAACCAATCACACTAACAAGTCATATAACAACACACTAACTTAATCGAACCTTCAGAACACTCAAAACAACATCAAAACACCAAATTACCCTCAGATTCAAGCCTAAGAACTTCTAAACTTCCAAATTCCGCAAACGACGCCGAAACCTACCAAACCATGTCCGAATGACCTCAAATTTTACAAACACGTCACAAATGACACTACGAACCTACTCCAACTTCCATAATTCCATTCCGATCCCGAGATCAATTTTTTTACTGCCAACCAAAATCGTCAATTTTTCAACTTTCGCCGATTCAAGCCTAATTCTACCACGGGCTTTCAAATCACATTCTGGACGCGCTCCTAAGTCCAAAATCACCTAACGGCAATTCAAGCCTAATTCTACCACGGACTTTCAAATCACATTCTAGACGCGCTCCTAAGTCCAAAATCACCTAACGGAGCTAACTGAATCATCAAAATCCAAATTCGAGACCGTTTACGCATAAGTCAACATCCGGTTTAATTTTCCAACTTAAGCTTCCTAATAAGAGACTAAGTGTCTCATTCTACTTTGAAACCACTCCGGACCCGAACCAACCAACACAATACGATAAAATACAGCTGAAGGACACAAAAGGAAGCAGAAATGGGGAAAACGAGGCTATAACTCACGAAACGACCGGCCTGGTCGTTACATCCTCCTCCTCTTAAACAAACATTCGTCCTAGAACGAGTCTATAAACATACCTGGAGTCTCAAATAGGTGTGGATATCTGCTCCGCATCTCCCGCTCGGTCTCCCAGGTGGCCTCCTCCATAGGTTGACCTCTCAACTGCACCCTCACTGAAGTTATGTCCTTTGACCTCAACTTTTGAACCTACCGATCCAAAATAGCTATCGGCTCCACATCATAAGTTATATCACCCTCCAACTGAACCGTGCTGAAGTCCAAAACATGGGACGGATCGCCAATATACTTCCGGAGCATGGAAACATATACCGGATGCACATTTGACAAGCTGGATAGTAAGAAAAGCTTATAAGCCACCTCCCCTATCCTCTGAAGCACCACAGAAGGCCCAATGAACCGGGGGATCAACTTGCCCCTCTTCCCAAACCTCATAACACCCTTCATGGGTGATACCTTCAGCAAAACCTTCTCCCCAACCATAAAAGACATATCACATACCTTCTTGTCTGTATAGCTCTTCTGCCTAGACTGCGCCGTGCGAAGCCGCTCCTGAATCAATTTCACCTTATCTGTACCCAAGAGCCTAGACTCACCTGACTCAAACTATCCAACCGAAGATCTACACCTCCTCTCATATAAAGCCTCTTAGGGAGCCATCCAAATACTCGACTGATAACTGTTATTATATGCAAACTCCACGAGCGGCAGAAACTGGTCCCATAAACCCCCAAATTCAATGGAACACGCGCGCAACATATCCTCCAATGTCTGAATAGTGCACTTGGACTGACCTTCCGTCTGAGGGTGAAAAGTTGTGCTCAACTCAACCTGAGTACCCAACTCTTGCTGAACGGCCCTCCAAAACTACGATGTGAACTGAGTACCTCTATCTGAAATGATGGAAACTGGGACACCATGCAGGCGAACAATCTCTCAAATATAAATCTCAGCCAACCGCTCTGAAGTATACGTAGTACCAACAGGAATGAAGTGCGTGGACTTGGTCAGTCGATCCACAATAACCCAAATAACATTGAACTTCCTCGAAGTCCGTGGGAGCCAAACTACAAAGTCCATGATGATCCGCTCCCCTTCCACTCCGGGATCTCTAATTTCTGAAGCAAGCCACCCGGTCTCTGATGTTCATACTTAACCTGCTGACAGTTGAGGCACCGAGCTACAAACCCAACTATATCTTTCTTCATCTGCCTCCACCAATAATGTTGTCTCAAATAATGGCACATCTTCGCGACACCCGGATGGATGGAATACCACGAGTTGTGGGTCTCCTTAAGAATCAACTCCCGAAGACCATCTACATTAGGCACACATATCCGGCCCTGAATCCTCAACACATCGCCATCATCAATAGTCACATCCCTAGTATCACCTCGCCGGGCGCTGTCTTGAAGAACGAGCAAGTGAGGATCATCATACTGACGCTCTCTGATAAGGTCATAAAGAGAAGACCTGGAGACCACGAAAGCCAATATCGGCTAGGCTCTGAAATATCCAATCTCACAAGTTGGCCCGCTAAGTCCTGAACATCCAATGCCACTCTCTCTGCTGCCGGAAGGTATGCTAAACTCCACAAACTCTCCGCATGGCGACCCAAAGCATCGGTCACGATATTGGCCTTCCCCGGATGGTATAAAATAGTGATATCATAGTCCTTAAGAAGCTCCAACCATATTCTCTTACGCAAATTAAGATCCTTCTGCTTAAACAGATGTTGCAGACTCCGGTGATCAGTATAGATCTCAGAATGAACCCCATACAAATGATGACGCCAAATCTTCAAGGCATGAATAATGGCTGCTAACTCAAGATCATGGACAAGATAGTTCTTCTCATGGGTCTTCAACTGGAGAGAGGCATAGGCAATCACCCTACCCTCCTACATCAAAATACAACCAATGCCTATCCTCGAGGTATCACAATGCACGGTATAGGAACCTGAAGCTGATGGAAGAACTAACACTGGAGTTGTGGTCAAGGCAGTCTTGAGATTCTGAAAGCTCTCCTCACACTCATCTGACCACCTGAATGGTGCACTCTTTTGGGTTAATTTGGTCAAGGGAGATGCAATAGATGAAAATCCATCCAAAAAGCGACGATAATAACCCGCCAAACCCAGAAAGCTCTTACTCTCTGTGGTTGAGGATGGTCTAGGCCAACTCTGCACTGTCTCTATCTTCTTCGGATCCACCTGAATACCCTCACTGGACACCACGTGCCCCAAGAATGCTACTGAACCAAGACAAAACTCACACTTGGAGAACTTTGCATAAAGCTTCTTCGCC
>ML383000.1:0-70273 GCA_005239525.1 Nicotiana knightiana | reverse complement strand
CGCCCCCCCCCCCCCCTCAATCTCTGTAATACAAGCCTCAAATGTTGAGCATGCTCCTCCTGGATACGAGAGTACACCATGATGTCATCAATGAATACAATAACAAAGATGTCCAAATAGGGCTTACATTGTTCATCAAATGCATGAACACTGTTGGGGTATTGGTCAGTGATCATGCCCAACTTTAATCCTAAAAAGGATAAGCAGTCGCTGCCAATATAATTCGGTCTAAAAGTCCGGAATCGAATCTCACAGAGAACTAAGGCTTAGCTATAGTTGTTTAATGTCACTAAGAAGACAAGTTTGAACAATTGCTAAATTATAAATATTGAGATTTATATTTCTAATTAATTAACTAGAAAATACTAGAAAGTGGTAAAATTATCAACTAACAAGACAAAGGGTTGGAGACTAAATTAAGGAGGTCTAGAGTTATGATTTCCCCTATTGTCGGAATCCTTCCCGTTATGTTCCCTACAATTTCGTCTATGTATTCTCTACTGATCATGAACACTTTACATACTCTTTCTCGAGCAACTACAACAATTTACTAGACATATTCTCTCGAACTATGCTAGTTGGCTTTATCTAACTGCTCACTATGACCACGTCAAGGCTTTGTTATTTCTAAACCTACTTTTAAACCCACTGTATTGATATCTCACATACGTTAGGAGTGACGTTGTTCAACAACTACCTAAATATGTATCCTTTATTAAGAAACACATGATAAATAGGTGCATTCAATCGATGGCCATTCAATCAACTGAAATAAGCACGTAGTTGAACAAATAGACAAATTCAAAGGTTTAATTATATTAAAACATAACAAGAATTCATCATCCAAGAGGTTCCATCAAAACCCTAGATAAAAATTAGATATTTATAATAGTATGCATAACTACAATACTAAAATTTATAACCAATAATAGAAATAGGAAGAAGGAAGTGAAAAATTCGCAGAAGAATTCTCCGCCTTGCTCCTAGTGTGTCCTTGCTTCCTTAGGTCTAAAGTGTGTTAGAACTCCTAAAAATATCATTTTTCCATGTATATATACCAATTAGGGTCGGGCCCAAACAATTTTACCTTCTCCTACGCGAAAAAAGGACAGTTTTCCCGGACAGAACGTGCGCGACCGCGGATCAACCACGGATTTTTGCAAGTTTCTGCCTCACATCTGCGGCCAGTGCATGGACGCGCACTTGTCGCGCATTTTTTACCCTTTAATCATAGCATCTGAAGCAATAACATCTGGTCTGGCTAGGAGTGCATAGAAACGGGCCTGACCACCACTTGATCGACGTCCCCTCTAGGGCGACCCCTAGCTGTCTGACCTCCATCCCTAGATGACTGGGTGGGTGGTGAAGTAACTGGTGCTGAAGTCAATGGCTGACTCCTCTGCTAAGGTGGACCCCCATGACGACGAGGATACTACCTCCACATATGCCCAAACTCCCCACACTCAAAATAACCCTCTGGTACTGGTGACAGGGACTGGAGGGAACCCCTAGCACAGGGATGACTGGTAGAAGAACCTAGCATGGAGGAGCCTTGAACTTATGGAGCACGGGACGGATAAGTGAGGAGTGACCCTGATGAGAACTGCGAGAACCATGGCCCGATGATGCATCACGGTGAACTGGGCGAGCTGACTGAGAAAGCCTGAATGGACGGCCCCTGCCGTGCTAAAACTGACCCCATGAGGAGCACCATTGAATCCACCCTGACCACGAGGCCTTTTGGCCTCCCTCTCAACCCTCTCCTGATCGCGAACCATATCAATCTATCGAGCAATGTCGACAACCTCATCAAAAGTAGCACCAGACACTCTCTCTCTGGTCATAAGTGATAGTAGGCTATAATTATGTAGTCTAGATACTATTTACACTCTAATTTAGCCACACTTTATTGATATTGAATGCTAAATGATAACAAAATTCTCTAATAAAGAACTTTACGCTTTGCAGGAGCAATTCCTGGCTATGGGGAAGCTAAAGAGTGTTTTGGAGTCAATATGGAGTATGGAAGGCCAATTAGAGGTTAGCACGATCAAAAAGAAGAAAGAAAAGCGAGCGGCAACAATTCCTCCAGGTGCACGGCTGCGGATTGACCGTGCACTGGCCGCGCACATTAGGCAGTAGACTGGGAAAAATCCGCGGTCAATCCGCGGTTGATCCGCAGCCGCGGACGAGCTTCCAGAAAAAATAGCCCAAGGCTAATTGTGTAATTTCAAAGGTGACTAACCTTGACCTATATGAAGCCTAATTCGCCCAGAAGAAGGGAGAGCGGGTTTTAGAAGATTTGGAGGCAAGAACACAAAAGGAGGAAGACGGAGAATTTCCCTACGAGTTTTCATCTTCTTCTTCTTACTTCCATTGTTTGTTATGACTTTTCATAGTGCAATCTTGTCTATTAGTATGAGTAGCTAAACCCGTCATCTAGGTTGATGGAACCAATTGTTGGATGAAGTCTTGACTATGTTTTGATATAATTGAGCCATTTTTATTCTACAACTATTCAACTATGTGTGCTTGAGATTAATTGAAAGGACCCTTGATTAATCGTGTCTAGTTATCTTGTGTTGCTTGAGAAAGAACACTTGATTAGTTTATTGTTGAACAACATTACTTTTGGGTAAGTTAAGAGATTAATTACTTGAATTTAAAAGCAGGGTTAGAGATCACGAAGCTTTGGTGTGATAATTATGAGTTGTATAAATTGTTAACTAGAGTAGTTAGAGAGGATGATTCTAGTAAATTATCATAATTGATCGAGAGATAATTACGGTATCCAAAATCTCATCATCTTTATAGAGTGTTACGACGAGAGTATAGCCAACGTGTCAGGAATTAATCCGACAATTGGGGAAATCAATAACCCTAGATGCTTTTACCATTGAATTCAACTTCATTCTTGCTTATTGATAGTTTTTATTGTCATTTTTCCTTAGTTAAATAATTTCTACTCATTATCAATTAAAATCTTGCATCTGGAAATTGTCTGAACTTATCATTAGTGTTAATAAAAGTTGTAGTAAATAGGTTAGTTCTCTATGAGATTCGACTCCGGACTCTTGAACCGGATTATATTTGCAACGACCGCTTAGTCCTTTTTACAAGGCATAGTTGGGCGTGATCAATAAGCAACCGAAGCTGAAAACCGAGGCAATCTATAAACCTCCTGATCCTCTCTCGGTCTGTGGGAACCAACCAGATCACATGACGGGCCAACTCGGAGAACCGCATCTCATACTGTGTCACAGACATATCACCCTATCGAAGCTTCTCAAACTGTCTGCGCAACTCCTCTCTACGGGACTGAGGTACAAACTTCTCCAGAAAGAGAACGGAGAACTACTGCTAAGTAAGGGGTGCTGCGCCAACCATCCTACACCTCTGGTAAGCCTCCCACCAACTAATGCAGCCCAAGAGAATTGGAAAGTAGTGAATGAGACCCTACTGGTCTCCAAAATACCTACTGTCCGGAGCATCCTCTAACACTTATCTAAGAAATCTTGTGCATCCTCACCCTCTGCACCACTGAAATATTGATCCTGGAGTCTTTCAAACCTCTCCAATCTACGTTGCTCATCCTCGGGCATAACAAGAACTACATAGTCTTGAGCAGCTATAATCGGCTGGGCTGGTGGTGCCCCCGGTGTCTAAAGTCCCTGAACAACCTACTCCGATGTGCGGGCGGTGGGAGTCTGAGTGCCACTCCTGGCCTGAGAAGTAGCTGTGGTTGTAGAAATAGAGACCACCTGAGCAAGGCCAGTACATACTAATAAAATCTGAGTTAGAGCCTCCTGAAGGCCAGGAATCACAATAGGCATAAGTGGTGCCTGAGTTGCCCCGCTGGGCATCAACAACTGGGACCTGGTCTGCAGCAATTGGAGGGTCTACAAGTATTGCCCCGGCTGCTGTGAGGGCTGCACCTCTACCCCTAACACGGCCTCGACCGTCGCATCAGGCCTCTCACGACCCTGGTTGGTGGTACTGGTGGCTGGTCACCCTGTCCGGTAGTGCGAGTCCTCACAATCTGTGAGAGAATGAAACAATAGAAGTTTAGTTATCAGAATCAACAGATTCGTACGACAAGAGTTCAAGAATGTGAGATTTTTCCTAAGGGTTTTTCAGCCTCTCGAAGATAAGTACGTATATCTCTGCACCGATCCACAAGACTCTATTAAACCTACTTATGACTCGTGAGGCCTATGTAACCTAGGCTCTGATACCAACTTGTCACGACCCAAATCTTACCCTGTCGTGATTGCTCCTATCGTGGTACTAGGCAAGCCGACACATTTCCATACAAATCGATATTTTCCTTTCAAAGATATTTCTAAATCTATTTAATATAAACCTTCATAAAGGAGTTCAAATCGAAACAAAAGTGCGGAAAAGAAAAGTCCAACATCAGAGTGTCACTAGCCATGAGCATCTACTACAATTTGCCTAACAATATCGAAACTAACATAGTTTGGAAAATAACTAAATACAACTAAAGGAAGATATAAGGGAGAAGAGCAGGGGTGCAACCGCCAGGCAACTACCTTGCTATCTTCGAGAATTCTGCAACCAGAATAGTCAACAGCCGCTACCGTGTCCAGATACGCCTGGATCTACACATAAGGTGCAGGGAGTAACGTCAGTATGCCAACTCAGCAAGTAACAACAGTAAATAAAGGCTGAGAAGTAGTGACGAGCAATAATGCAAGTAAAGTTCATATCACAAAAACTCAGTAAAATACGACATGCTTTTAAAACCAGAGTTTGAATCAAATTAGCTCGTTTAAATCAAGTTCTAGTAAAATCATTTAAAACATCTTTCAACAGTTTTCAAATAAAGGCTCAATGCAAAGGTGAGAAAAATGATGAAATCATAAACAGCCCCTCGGGAAAACCTCACTCATATACAGCCCCTCGGGAAAACCTCACCATCACTCATATACAGCCCCTCGAGCAAACCTCACCATCACTCATGTCTCCCAGTCACTCAACACTCGGCACTCGACATTCATACTCAGTAGGTACCTGCGCTCACTGGGGATGTGTACAGACTCTGGAGGGGCTCCTGCAGCCCAAGCGCTATATCAAGCCAATCATGACATAAAGCAATGAGGCCCTCGGCCTGTATCAAACATGTCGCGGTGTGCAGCTCGATCCCAAAATATCCTCACAAATCAGGCCCTCGGCCTCACTCAACCATAAACAACTCAAGCCCCTCGGGCTCTCAATAAAACAAAGTACTCAAGCCAAACAACATTTATATGATGCATCAAAACAGAGTAATAGAGGCAGAGCTATGCAGTAAATATATGACATGACTGAGTATAGATTTTCAATCTAAAACAATGAGAGGATAGCAAGAAAAGACCTCTAAGGGTCCAAACAACACTGGCATAAGTCCTAAACATGGCATCCAACCCAATTTACAGAAATTCTTTCTAAAACACATGAGTATCAGATAGTTTCAAGAAAATATGCAACATTACAGTTACTACATGACGGACCAAGTCACAATCCCCAACGGTGCACGCCCACACGCCCGTCACCTACCATGTGCGTCACCTTAAGATAGTCACATGACACAAAATCTGGGGTTTCATACCCTCAGGACTAGATTTACAATTGTTACTTACCTCAAACCGATCAAATCCCTACTTTGCGATGCTCTTGCCCCTAGATTAGGCCTTTAAATGCTCCAAATCTATTCACAATCAGTACAATACCATCAATTTATGCTAAAGGAATGAATTCCACAAGAAAAAGTATCAAATTAGACCCCAAACCTGAAATCTACTCAAACCCGGCCCCCAAGCCCATGTCTCAAAATATGACAAAAATTACAAAACTTAAAAGCCCATTCACTCACGAGTCCATACATAAGAAATTTATCAAAATCCGACACCGTTTGATCTCTCAAATCCCCCCATCAAATTCTCCAAAATCCCAAGCCCTAAACCCTCATTTTCACCCCTAATTTTCACTAATTAAATGATAAAACAACAGAAAATCACCATAGATAGGAGTACTAGATTACAAGAAACTTACCTCAATGAAAACCCCTTGAAGCTCTCTTCAAAATCACTCCAAAAACTCCAAAAACCGACTTGAAAATAGTGGAAATGAACCAAAATTTGCAAAGTGTTCTTTTTATACTTTCGCACCTGCGACCAAATATCCGCTCCTGCAGAACCGTAGCTGCGGTCAAATCCTCGCACCTGTAAGAACCACTTAAGTCCTCAAATTATGCACTTGTGCCCCAGGTTTCGCACCTACGGGGGCGCACCTGCGCAACACTTCCGCTTCTGCGGAACCATCTCAACTCTTCCTTTCTACATCTGCGTTCAAGGACTCACACATGCGGGCTCGCAGATGCGACCAATCCTTCACACCTGCGTTCCCAGCCTTGGACTTCCATTTTCGTATCTGCGGATACCCAAGCGCACCTGCGACCTCGCACCTGCGGCTCCCCATCCGTAGGTGCGGAAAACACCAACAACTTCAGAAACCAGCAAAAACAGCTATCTCCCAACACCAAAATTCAATCTGTTAACCACCCGAAACTCACCCGAGACCCTTGGGACCTCAACCAATCACACTAAGAATTCATATAACAACATACAAACTTATTCGAACCTTTGAAACACTCAAAACAATATCAAAACACCAAATCACCCTCGGATTCAAGCCTAAGAACTTCTAAACTTCCAAATTCTGCAAACGATGTCGAAACCTACCAAACCACGTCCGAATGACCTCATATTTTGCACACACGTCACAAATGACACTACAAACCTACTCTAACTTCCGGAATTCCATTCCAACCCCGATATCAAATTCTCCACTACCGACCAGAATCGCCAATTTTCAAACTTTTCTCAATTCAAGTCTAATTCTACCACGGATTGTCAAATCACATTCCGGACGCGCTCCTAAGTCTAAAATTACCTAACAGAGCTAACTGAATCATAAAAATCCAAATTCGAGATCGTTTACACATAAGTCAATATTCGGTTGACTTTTCTAACTTAAGTTGCCTAATAAGAGACTAAGTGTCTCATTCCACTCCGAAACCACTCCGGACCCGAACCAACTAGCATGATACGATAAAATACAGCTGAAGAACACAAAATGAAGCAGAAATGGGAAAACGGGGTTATAACTCACGAAACGACCGGCCAGGTCATTACAATCTCCCATCCATATTTATCAGCTTAAATAGCCTCCTACAATCACGATTTTCCTCCCAATTTCAAAAAAAAATTGAAGTCATTTTTTCTTTCATACAAATCAACCGATATATCTCTCTCTCTCATACAAATCAAACTATTCTCTCTCTAAAATTGTAGCATCATATATTTCTCTGAATCAATTCCACCAACAACCATTAAAAAGCTTCAACTATTGACAAATCCATCAACATTATCTCTGAAATTGCAGGTAGATGTGTCTGCCATTGACATAGCACTAAAAAGCTTCGAAACTTTGAATTAGATATTAGAATTTTACGAGTTTGTGATTTATTTGTATTGGGTGTTCTTGAAAACGATTGAAAATATCCTTTAGAGTTTATATCTCAATTTTAAGAGAGATTGATTAAGTTTAAAGTTGGTTTTAGGTTGAATTTCATAATGAAACTCGAGGAAGAAGAAGTTTCGGAATTGTATTAAGATTGTATGATAAATGTATCATAATTGTATATGAGTTGTATTTGATACATCAATACCTAAGATAATTCTGATACAATACTAATATTATTAAAATACAATATTGTATTATAATTTAAGTTTAGAGTTGGTTCTAGGTGGATGTTTTAAAATGAAACTTGAGAAAGATGAAGATCAAAATTGTATCATAATTTAGAATTGTATCACAATTTGTACCTAAAACAATACATGATACAATACTAATACAAGTGTAATAGGATATTGTATCGGTTTAAGTTTAGAGTCGGTTTTAAGTTGTATCATAATTGTATCAGAATTGTGTAAGAATTCTTTCAGGATTGTATCAGATTTGTATCTGAATTATGAGCAATTGTGAGATCGTGACGAATTTTACAGTTTGTATCACAAATATATGATAATTATATATTAATTTATTAGTATCGCATCAGGTATTTATTTTGGATATTAATGTACCATCTACAAGTTATATACAATTGTGATACAAGTATGATACAATTATGTTTTACATATTGATGTATATGATACAATTATGATACATTTATCATACAATTCTTGAATATTCCTTCATTTTAAGTGTTGTCCGGTCTCCCAGCAAGCAATTGATAATTTAATAATATAAAATTATCAACAATGGTGGGAAGAGAGAAGATGGAGATTCTGGGCGTAGATTAAGGAATTTTGTTGTAAAAAAAAGGAGAGAGAAGAGGAGAGGGAAAAAAAGGGAAAGGATATAATTGAATGCCTTAATTGAAGACATTAATAATGTGGTGAGAGCCTTTTAATGAGCAATCTACACAATTGGTAAAAAAAACCTAGATACTTATTAAAAAATACAAAACATAAAGAACATTGATAAATAAGTTTCTAGTATAGTATAACTAGATAAAAATTCCCTATTTGTAACACTACAATACCAGGTCTGACATGAAAAAATAAAAATAAAAATACAAACAAGCTAATTTGACTTAGCTATAAATCCTATAATGACTAAAGAAATAATAAAAGTTGTCAAATGGAGCAACTTTAAGAGTTTAAAAGAAAGGACGATAATAACTACTCAGCCAACACGTACGACCAATGCGGGGCTACCTAGTACGGTAGCACAATGAATAAATTAACATTAATCTACCAGCCATTTTAATGTAGGATAAGTCAGAAAATATGTTAGCATAACATTTAGAAAATATTATAAACATGACCTTTTCAATAAATAGAAAATGTTAATTGGTCTCATAATTAGTTAATACATCCTATAAAGGGCATTCAAATAACAATTTCAGTAACAGGTGGGCATCATATCATAATAGCCTCATTTTAAGTATAAGATCTGTAAATCATTGTGTCACGAACAAATACATATATTTTTTAAGTCTCAAATTTCTAGGCTATCACGAACAATCGTCTGAAATTGCTAGACAAATTCAGATTTTGGATATGTCCACTGCTCAAACGTGGTTCGATTGGAAAATCTTCATGTTTGTTGTCCTATTAGTAGTAAAAATTTGGTAGGTGTTTGTGAAAAATTATGGTGGTTGGCTGACAAAGATGGATAGTGAATGCCGTCATTTTAATTTTATGTTATGGTTTGTTTTGGGGTAGCTTGTGGCATAGGGTGGAACTAGAAATTGAAATTTATAAGTGTGAAATTTTAATATTTTTAAATTATTAAATTTTAAATTAATAATTTATACATAATAAATAATTTTTTTTAAAATAAGCACTCCCTCCGGTTTATAATAAATAATTTTTTTACCTTTTTGTTTTGATCTAAAACAAGTGACTTTTTATATAATTAAGAAGGAATTAATTTTATTTTTTCAAGATCTACTCTTATTTACATATTTCAATATATCAAGTTAATAATATGCAAATTTTAATTATGGGTAATTATGGTGGTTCGACCGACTATGCTGTATGGGGCTGAGTGTTGGCCAGTCAAGAACTCCCATGTACAGAAGATGAAAGTAGCAGAGATGAGGATGTTGAGATGGATGTGTGGGTATACCAGGAGAGATAAAATTAAGAATGAAGTTATCCGAGACAAAGTGGGAGTAGCCTCCGTGGAGGACAAGATGAGGGAGTCAAGGCTGAGATGGTTCGGACATGTTAGGAGAAGAAGCATTAATGCCCCTGTTAGGAGGTGTGAGAGGTTGGCCATGGAGAGTTTGAGAAGAGGTCGAGGTAGACCTAAGAAGTACTGGGGAAAGGTGATTAGACAAGACATGGCGATGCTTCAGCTTACTGAGGACACTACATGAAAGAAGGGATACGACGACATTATATAAATGCCGTATTATGGTGCTTAAATGTCGCAAATTTAATTGCCGACATTCAATTTACATTTATCCTAAATGTCGTAAATTTCAATGTAAGAAATTTTCCGACATTTAGGTAAATGTCGTAGAAAGATTTGCGATATTTATTTACAAACTTTTATAAAAATGCCACTTGAATTTTCTGACATTTAAGGTAATGTTGGTAAAAGATTTACGACATTTATTATAGCTTTTAAGAATGTCACATTTAATTTCAAACATTTAGGTTAATGTCAATAAAACTTTTATGACATTTCTTTAGAATTTTATGAAATGACATTAAAATTTCTGACAATTTCATGAAAGATAATAATCAGTATTCAGGACACTAATACTTATTCGTATATTTGTAAATATCAAACATCATACATAATGTAAGAAGCATAAATTATATGTAAAGTGAATGCTTTCAGTACTGTATCAAAAGAATAAAAATAATAATCGAGTAATTGTACAAGGTACAAATTTGAACAATTTAAAAGATGTCAACATACAACTACACTAAGATCGCTCATAGCTCAAATTAATTCCCTTAACATGTACATTAAATAAAACGGCAATGGTTCGGGGATCCATATTTTCACAACTGAAACATTCCCTTGCCAGTAATTGATCTGACGTCCTTCAAATGTTGTACAAAAAATCCACATAAGAAAGAATTATAACAATATAATGAAGGAAAAACGATTAAAAGTGCCTTGTATATTTTTTTTCAACTCCATTATTTCTAGTCTTATGGATTGTAACCTGCGAAGAAATTATTATAACTATCAATCACGAGTAAAATCAGATGTAATAAAGAATTTTTATATATACTCCAATGTTACCAAAATTCTTACACAATAAAACTCTCAGTATCTACAGCAATTTTAACAGCCTTATAGGGGCATCATCTGTTTATAAAAAGGTGTACTAGTCTGTGAATTCTTTAATAACACCAAAGGAAACTTAAGAGGAAAGAGGGAAGATTTGATAAACAATTAGCTTACTTTCAGAAGCAGTAAACATTGAAATAGCCTCACGACCACCAACTTGAACAACACCAATCTGTAATAAAACAACCACAACAATATATACCAAAATACATTCATCTAAACACTAGAATACACACCACATAATTGACCCAACGGCATAGCCTATCATTCTAAACAACAAACATTCGACAACAAAATTAATTAAAAAGAAAAGTAATGAAAAAAAGTATATAAAAAATCAAACCATTAAACAAATTATTTAAGAATATTCGGTTAAGATTAATAAATTTTGAAGAAACATATATAGGAGTAAACAACAACGGCAAAAGTTGCTAAAACCAAAATCGTCATGGTGGCAGAAAAAAATATAGACATAAAATTGATATGCGGATAGAGAGAGATGCATTACGATTACCTCATGATGTGGCCGACGATGATGGGAGAAAAGGGAAAGTACGACAATCGTTAAAATGAAGTGACGGCGTGGTGAGCAGAATTAGGGCAAAGACAAGGATTGAATTATTAGTAATCTTTTAGTGGAGGGAATAAGTTACATTTTAAATTTTAATTTTTACTATTTTTTAGGGATTATTCCCTCCAAATGCTGACTTATATGATGATATTAAAACTAGAAGTGTCACTAATTACCATCTAAATATGACATTTAAGTTAACAATCACAATATTTTGTGACATTTTACGCAAAATGTCACTATTTTGTGACATTTCTAAACAAAATGTGAGGAAATCATATATTTTTTGACATTTACATCAAATATCACTAAATAAATGTCGTTATATCCATGATTTCTTGTAGTGGGACATGACCCTTGATAGGAGGATGTGGAGGTCGAGGATTAAGGTAAAATGTTAGTAGGTAGTTTTTAGTTGCTCACCGACAATTTTAGTAGCACGCATGTCCCTTCATATTCTTAAATATTTATTACGTTATATGATTTTGTTCGCCTCAGGTATTGTATCCCTTGTTGCTAGTATTTGGTACTACTTATCCTTTATCTCTCTTTTTTTCTTTTCTCTTCCCTCTTTCTTCCTTTCTTGCTATCCACTTCTTCTTATTACTTTTCCTGAACCAAGGGTCTATTAGAAACAGCTTCTCTACCTATTAGGTAGGGGGAGGGTCTGCGTACACACTACTCTTCTCAGACCCCACCTAGTGAGAACATATTGAGCTTGTTGTTGTTGTTTTTTTTGGTAACAAATGTGAAATTTTATTACCAGTCCAGCAACCACAATTCAAATACAAAAGAAGAGCACTCTATCTGACATCCCAGATGAGCCTCAAGTACAAAGCAAACCAAAAAAACCATTAAGTACTCTAACTATTTTCTCCTACCATTTCCTCTATACATTCATATTTAATCTATGTATGCATTGTTTCACCTTTCTAATTTTCCTGTTACTTTGTATCATCCCTATTCTTCCCCTAATTACAGTTTATATTTGTCTCAGTATAATGCTACACTGTAGGTTTTTTCTTCTAAACATTGCCCATTTTCTTGCTTGCCATATACTATAGATACATGCTCCATATATTGCTGCGACCAAGTTCTTCTTCATCACAGTCCATCTTCTTCTTTGTATACTTTCCAACCCTTGTCTAACACTCTGTGTTACAACCTATATTCACGTACGTTAGCTCATGCCATAATTTAATCGACGTAAACATGAGAAGATATTATCTTTTAGATGATAAGAAGTTAATCCTATTGATCTTAAATGATACAAGAGTGTATAAGAGTGATTAACACCTATTAGAAGTTAAACGAATCAAGGATGTTGTAACTCGTATTTTTGGGTAAACCTAGGGGTGCTTGATATTCTCAACAAGTCGTGTTTTAAGGTATTTGAATCATATAATATCCATATCATAGTCTTGAAGTCAAACGAGTTATGAAGCAAAAGTCGACAAGAGTTGTCGCAACTTAGGTTCATAGTTTTATTTAAACATTAAGTCAAATGTTATTAAGCTTTTCTCCCAATCTACTTGAAATTACAGGGTTATCTACCCACAAAATTGAAGATCTATTAATCTAGTTTCCAACGCATTAAACCTCTTATCAATACGACATTGGAGTAGAGAGATATAAATATTTTTGCGAGACTGCACAAGCTGCTAGGTGACAAGTAGGTGGGTCACCTACTTGGTTAAATGATAGCCCAAAAGGAGGCAATTTCAGGTCATCCAAAGAGCCCATTAAAAGGCTTATCTCCTGCAATATATCCATCATTATATTTCACAAATAACCAGACCTAAACCCCTGCAAACTTCCTCCCAAAAGTTATCCACAAACCCTAATTGATTTTCCCTCTCTTTCAAATTCAAATTGGGGGTAAACCCTAGAGTTTGAAGAACCAAGATAAGGGCTGAGTTATCCAGCAAGTAAGGTGAGTTTACTTCTCTCTTTCATCCATTTTTTGTGCTGTAAATTCATGTTAATTCATTTTATACTTGTAAAAACTCACGGGACGGTGATCAGAACACACGAGTTATTCACTTGTAGCGGACTGTTTTGCGGACTGTTTTGTGTTGCTGTTGGGCTGCATGTTTTATTACTGTATTGTGGAGTTTTGGAGGAGGAAGGGTGTGGATAAACACCATATAGATTTAGGGTTGTGGTATGGTTGTGTGTGGACTGTTTTGGGAGGATCAATTTGATTATTATTGATGTTGTTTGGGCTGTTTGGTGATTTTTTTGACTTGTGTGAAGTCATATATATAGGGGAGTGTTGCCCGTTTTATCGTAGAATAGGTTGTGGTCGATATACAATAGTTATGATGCTTAAATGATAATGATAGTGTCATTTCTCTTATTGTAGACTAAGGAGTCGTGACAATTGCATAGGTTGAGATTGGGGCAGTATATACACGGTATGTAAGGCTATCCCTTTCATCTTTTGCACGACTCCGATTATACATAATGCAATGAACGAACTTCCAAGATAATCTATTCTTAGAAGCTAGCAGTACTTACATTGTTTCCTTTCTTATGGAACAATTGATGTTGAGGTTGCTTCTCTTATTCTTATGTTATCAATGTTGTTGGTACTTCCTGATTCTTATAATATTATTGATGAAGAGTTAATACTAATAATTTGTACGGAGAATATAGACCTTACGTCAATTGAAATGTTCAGAACATGATTCCAATGAGTCCTACATACATTATATATATGTATCTATTTTACTCTACCGAGTCGCACTATAGTCGGTCGGGTATGGCACTTATTGTGCAACCACTGATCAATTGGGTTTACCGAGTCCTCTTTGAGGCCGGGTATGATATGATGATGATGATTCCCACAGAGGCGGATGTTGATACGATGATGATGATGCCCACAGAGGCGGATGCTTTTAAAAGATTATGTATATATATGTATCATGCATTTCATGTTACTGTCTCTTAGAAGCACTCAGATGTTACAGGTTGTATCTTCTCTACCTCTCTTTATATTATTTTTCATATTGATATTGACATGTCTTACATACTCAGTGCATTATTCGTTCTGACGTCCTTTTTATTTGTGGACACTGCATGTCGTGCTGCAGGTCCTGATAGACAGGTAGACGCAGTTCCCCCACCACAGTAGGCTTTCCACTTCAGCGGTTATAGGCCAGATCCCTTCTCCGGACTTGCCGTGGTCTTGGTATGCATTTTTGTTATAGATATTATGGGTATGTTGGGGCCCTATTCCGACTATGTTAGATTACTTATGCTCCTTTAGAGGCTTATAGACAGGTGTCGGCTTATGTTTAATTTGGTATGCCTTGTCGGATGATTTTTGTTGTATAGTCTTTCATGGAGCGTGGTAGCTCCTAACTTATATGTAGTTTCTTGGCAGTCTTCTTATCCCATGTTATCCATGTTCATTCCATTATATTATCTACCACTTATATTGATCTCGTCGGCCCTTAAAGATAATAAGAAGATTAGATAAAATGTACGTTGGTGCTCGGCAAGTATGGCCCGGGTACTAGTCATGATCCTCCAATTTGGGTCGTGACAAACTTGGTATCAGAGCAAGTCTGTCTTAGGGGTTGTCTATGAGCCGTGTCTAGTAGAGTCTTGATTATTGATGTGTAGCGCGCCACCTTTATAATCAGGAGACTACGTGACATCTATGGTTGTTACCTTCTTCCTAAATCTAGATCGTGTGTATAGTTGAGTCCTTAGTGTTGTATCTAATATTAACCTTGTTTTCTTTCAGCGATGCCTTTGACTAGGAAGCACTAGATTAGTAGACGACTTGATATCGTTGCGGGAGAGGGTACCAGTCAGGTGCCTCAAGCCAGAGTAGGCCAAAGTGAGGCTCAGAGTGAGATGCCGTCTCATACCTCATCTACTCCGTCTCATCCAAAGGATATTAGGAGGAACCTAGCACCACCAGTTCCTCTGTCTGGACTTACAGAGCAGGAGATGCAGAGTGCGGTGCAGTTGTTGACTAGCTTGGTAGCTGCTCAGGCTCAGAGGCAGAATACCGGTGCTGTTGATAAATCGGATAGTACGAGAGTTCGTGATTTTATTAATCTAGACCTTCCAATGTTTACCGGATCATACCCCAAGGAGGACCCACATACTTTTATTAACTAGGTTCATCGTACACTGCGGGTTATGCATGCTATAGATACAGAGGCAGTAGAGTTGGCTTCATATCGGTAACGGGATTTAGCGGTTATCTGGTATGATAGTTGGGAGAGATCCAGGGGTCTGAATGCCCCTCCAGCTGTGTGGAATGAATTTTCTGAGGCCTTTCTTCGTCACTATTTGCCCGTTGAGATACGACGAGCTAGAGCTGATAAGTTCTTGAACCTTTGACAAGGTAATATGAGTGTGCGAGATTATGGCATGCACTTTGATTCTTTAGCAAGGTATGCTCCTCATATGGTGGCCGAGATGAGTGATAGGGTGCATATGTTCGTGAACGGGTTGGGACCACATCTCATAAATGAGTGCACGACAGCCTCCTTGGCGGAGGGCATGGATATTTCCCGTATTCAGGCTTATGCTCAGACCCTAGAGGATCGTAAGTGCCAGCAAAGGGAAGATAGGGAGAAGTATAGGGGCCAGCATAAGAGGGAGAGGTTTGTAGGGTATTCTCATGACTTCAGAGGTAGTGTTAGGCCCCAGTTTTTGAGGAGTTCGGCGTCACCTGGAGCTAGTGCCCCTCCACAGTTTCAGAGTCCTCGGTATGATTGATTTACCTATTCTGGTCCAGGTAAGAGTTCGCGGGCATCAGGCTCGCAATATCATTGGGATACTAGTCAGACGAGACTCCTAACACCTCGTTGTGATCAGTGTGGCAAGGCCCACTTTGGACTATGCCGTCGAGGTTTTGATGCGTGCTACTCTTGCGGACAGCCTGGCCATATGAAGCGGGATTGTCCTAATAGAGAAGGTGGTGGTATGGCTCAGCCAACTGGATCTGTGTCTGGTTCTTCCTCATCAGTTCGACCTCCAGCACGGGGTTTTCAGCAGTCGACAAGTCGTGGTAGAGGTAGAGGTGTAGTGTCGAGTTCGAGTGGTGCTCAAAATCGAACCTACGCTCTACTAGGTCGACAGGATCTCGAGTCATCTTAGGATGTTGTTACAGGTATATTGTCTGTGTTTTCTTACGATGTATATGCGTTGATTGATCCGGGATCTACATTATCATATGTTACACCTTTTGTGGCTAATAAGTTTGGCGTTGAACCTGAATTGATTAGTAAACCACTTGCGGTATCTACTCCGATAGGAGCATCTGTTATTGCTAGAAGCGTATATAAAGGTTGGACAGTGATGATTTGTAGTCGTCAAACCTCGGCGAATTTATTTGAATTAGAAATGGTTGATTTCAACGTGATAATGGGAATGGACTGGTTGGCCTCATTCTATGCAAATGTTGATTGTCGTACGAAGATGGTTGGGTTTCAATTTCCTAATGAACCCGTCATCGAATGGAAAGGGAACATTGGTACACCGAAAGGTAGGTTTATTTCCTATCTTAAGGCAAGGAAGATGATCTCAAAAGGGTACATTTATCATCTCGTTCGCTTTAGGGATGCGGAGACAAAGACGCCTACTCTACAATCAATCCCCGTGGTCAATGAATTTCCAGATGTTTTCCCAGATGAACTTCCAAGCCTTCCAACTGAAAGGGATATTGAGTTTAGCATTGATGTATTGCCTGACACTCAACCCATATTT
This sequence comes from Nicotiana knightiana, assembly GCA_005239525.1. NCBI lineage: Eukaryota > Viridiplantae > Streptophyta > Magnoliopsida > Solanales > Solanaceae > Nicotiana > Nicotiana knightiana. Next base: position 53,085 of record ML383000.1, on the reverse strand, counting down.
GTTCCTCCATATAGGATGGCCCCGGTAGAGTTGCACGAGTTGAAGGCGCAATTGAAGGACTTGCTGGATAAGGGCTTCATTAGGCCTAGCACTTCACCTTGGCGTGTGCCAGTCCTGTTCGTGCGGAAGAAAGACAGGTCGTTACGGATGTGTATCGACTATTGACAGTTGAATAAGTTTACTATAAAGAACAAGTATCCACTTCCAAGGATTGACGACCTGTTTGACGAACTCCAGGGTGCCAAGTATTTCTCCAAGATTGAATTATGTTCAGGGTATCATCAGGTGAGGGTTAAGGAGAAGGATATTCCAAGACGGCCTTCCGGACAAGATATGGGCACTTTGAGTTCTTGGTGATGTCGTTTGGGCAAAAAAATTCCCCAGCAGCTTTTATGGATCTCATTAATACTGTATTCAAACCCTATCTTGATGTGTTCGTGATCGTATTCATTGATGACATTTTGGTGTATTCTCGTTCGGAGGCGGAACATGCGGGCCACTAGTGGATAGTATTACAGACGCTTCAGGATCGTAAGTTATATGCTAAGCTCTCCAAATGTGAATTTTGGCTGAACTCAGTAGCATTCCTTGGCCATGTGATATCTGACGAGGGTATTAGTGTCGACACTCAAAAGATTGACGCAGTAAAGAATTGGCCGAGACCTACAACACCATCAGAAATCCGCAGCTTCCTGGGGCTAGCAGGATATTATAGGCGATTTGTAGAAGGGTTTTCCTCTATATCATCACCATTGACTAGGTTAACACAGAAAGCTACTAAGTTCCAGTGGTCTGACGCTTGTGAACGAAGTTTTCAGGAGTTAAAGAATCGATTAACATCTGCGCCAGTGCTCACTCTCCCAGAAGGTTATGTGGTATATTGTGATGCCTTAGGAATAGGTTTAGGGTGCGTATTGATGCAACACAGGAAGGCGATTGCTTATGCATCAAGACAATTGAAGAAGCATGAAAAGAATTACCCGACCCATTATTTGGAATTGGGCAGTAATATAAGCGCCAACAAAGCGCAGATAGGGAGCAGGATAGGGGCCAGCATAAGAGGGCGAGGTTTGTAGGGTATTCTTATGACTTCAGAGGTAGTGTTAGGCCCCAGTTTTCGAGGAGTTCGGCGCCACCTGGAGCTAGTACTCCTCCACAGTTTCAGAGGCCTCGGTATGATCGATTTACCTATTATGGTCCAGGTCAGATTTCGCGGGCATCAGGCTTGCAATATCATAGGGATACTAGTCAGAAGAGACTCCCAACACCCCGTTGTGATCAGTGTGGCAAGGCCCACTTTGGACTGTGCCGTCGAGGTTTTGATGCGTGCTACTCTTGCTCCTTTGGAGGCTCATAGACAGGTGTCGGCTTATGTATAGTTTGGTATGCCTTGTCGGATGATTTTTGTTGTATAGTCTTTCATGGAAGCGTAGTAGCTCCTAAATTATATGTAGTTTCTTGGCAGTCTTGTTATCCCATGTTATCCATGTTTATTCTATTATCTATTATTGTTTGGTGTTCATAATCCATATCTACCACTTATATTGATCTCGTCGGCCCTTAAAGATAATAATAAGATTAGATAAAATGTACTTTGGTGCTCGGCAAGTATGGACCGGGTACTAGTCATGATCCTCCAGTTTGGGTGGTGACACTCTGTTGCTCAAATTTGATTCCACTCCATTTAGTTAGTTCATCCCATAACTGTGCAGCCCATTTACATTTTGTAAATAAATGTTCTGCATTTTCAACATCATCTCCCCCACATAGGATGCACCCAGTATCTTCACATTGTAATCCCATGGTCATTAGTCTCTCCTTAGTCAGTAGTCTGTTTTGCACAACTAACCACAATATAAATCTGTGTTTTGTAAGGCTAATTCTATTCCAGATTAGTTTAGCCAATTCCATTCTTTATGTTTCTCCAATTATTCGCATGTATCCCTTCATTATTGAGTATTTTCCATCATTTGTCAAGCTATATCTCCCATTCCTATACCAACTGAGCATGTCAGTTTTAATTTGTGTAGTCTTTTCCAGTACCAACTACTATCTCCTTGAAGTACATGATTCCAAAAGTCTACACCATTGTTCATATAAATTCCATGCACCAATTTCACCCATAGATTATCAGTTTTATCAGTTACCTGCCTTATCATTTTACCAACAGATGCTTTGTTCCAGTTTCTGCATCCTTTTATGTTTATCCCCCCTTGTTTCTTTGGTTTGCAAATCTTCTCCCAAGCAACCAATGCTATTTTCTTCTTATACTATGATCCTCCCCATAAGAATTCTCTACATTTTCTATTAACCTCATTTATCACACTTTGAGGTAATATGAAAACAGCCCTCCAGAAATTATGAATTGAGAATAGGACAGCAGATATCACTTGCATTTTACCTGCATAGGACAAATATTTTGCAGCTGTACTCCTTATTTTCTCTGTAATCTTCATTATCAATTAATTACATTCCATTTTACTCCACTTCTTTGGTGACAAAGGCAGGCCTAGATATCGAATAGGGAACGTCCCTTTTGCAAAACCAGTTTGCTCAACAAGTTTTGCCTTCTTTTCTTCATCCACTCTAGCTATGAAAATGTTTGATTTATCTTGATTTTCCATCAGTCTAGTAGCTTCCGAAAAATGTTTCAATTCCTCTATTAACCTTCCCACTGACTTACTATTTACTTTACAAAATATCATCAAATCATCTGCAAAACTAAGTGTATCAGCTTTTGTTTCTTACACATTAGATGAAAGTTAAAATCTGGCAGCTAGCTCATCCTCTGTAATATCCTTGACAAGTATTCCATAACTATTACAAATAACAATGGGGATATTAGATCTCCTTGACGTATCCCCCTCTGTCCTTCAAAATACCCATGTCCTGTTCCATTCACCTTCACTGAAAAGGTTGTGGTTGTTACACAGGTCATCACAATTTGTATGAATCTATCTGGAAATCCATAACATCTCAGCTTTTCAGCTATAAAATCCCATCTTACCATGTCATAGGCCTTCCTCAAGTCAATCTTCATTAAACACCTAGGTGAAGTCTTGCTATTGTAATGCCTCATTAAGTCATGACAAATAAGGACATTATGCACCAATGATCTCCCCTTTACAAATGCAGCTTGTGATTCATTTACAAGCTCTGGTAAAACTTCTTTGAGTCTTTTACATATCAGTTTAGAGATGCCTTATATATCACATGCAGCATAATATAGGCCTAAATTGGCCAACACTCACAGGGTTATCAATCTTAGGAATCAAGGTTATTATTGTTGCATTAATCTGCCTAAGAAGTTTCCCATTGCTCATAAAATTCAATATTGCTTCAGTAAAATCCTCTCTTATTATTTCCCAAGCCTTCTTGAAGAATCCACTTCCATAGCCATCTGGTCATGGTGTCTTGTTTATATTTATTCCCCACATAGCTTCTTTTACTTCTTTGCTAGTGTAAGGTTCCAGTAGGAACCTTTGTTGCTTCAAACTTAGCTTATACCCATTCTACATAAACCATGTACTTGTACCTCCACTCTGCTCTCCCTTTTTCCTAATAATTCCTTATAGTACTCCACAAATATTTCAACCATCTTTCCATTTTCCTGCTGTAACTGACCATGTTTGTCATTCAATTGTGTAACTGCCTATGCCATTTTCCTGTGTTTTATGATTGAGAAAAAATACCTGGTATTGTCATCTCCAGATTTTATCTAGTTTGCTTTACTTCTTTGCTGCATCAACATTTCAGCCAGAAAATTTGATCTTCTGAATTTTTCTCCTATCCTCTGCTCTTCTTTTTGTAACTCTGCATTTAAAGGATCCCTCTGAAGTGCTTCTTGGCTCTTCATGAGTTCTGTTCTGTCCTTAGCAGCCTCCTCAACTATATTGCTGAATTGATTTTTATGGAGCATCTTCAGTGGCCTCTTTAACAATTTCAGTTTTTTCACAATCTGAAACATCTTATGCCCTTCAATTCTCTGTCTCCATACCCTTCCTACTATCTCCTTAAATTGTGGATGAGTACTCCACATATTACAATATTTGAAAGGTGGCCTCCCATTGCTATCTTTTTGTACTTCTTTGACTTGAATAGGACTATGATCACTCACCCCTTCTGGCAATATTTTTGCATTACATTCCAACATACTATCCAACCATTCCACATTTACAAATACCTAATCAATTTTTGAGAAAATCCTTTCACTTTCATCTTTGTCATTCAAAGTATACTTACAGCCACTGTTTTGTAATTCTGTTAGTCCAGTTTCATCAATGCATGCTTGAAAATCTTTTACTTCATTCAAACTCACCTTATTGCCCCCTAATCTATCTTCTATGTGAAGTATAGAGTTGAAGTCCCCCATAGCTATCCATGCTTTTTGTCTTATCCTTTGTGTTCCCAACCATAACTCCCTTCTCTCTTCTCTAGAATTATGTGCATAAACAAAAGTAACAAAGAATTCCTTTTGTTTAGGCATATACAGAACCTCACAAGTGACTGCCTGGGAATTTTCATGTATCATTCTAACTTTATAATAATTTGGTCTCCATACTATCATTACTCTACCATTTTAATGTGAGTTATGATTTGAAACATACCCCCATCCCCCAAATATTTTTCCAACTATTTCTTCAACTTTATTCTGCTTTATTCTTGTCTCCAGTAGTCTAATTAGTCCTATCTTTAGCTCATTATAGAGGAGTTTAACCTCTCTATTTTATAGGGCCATTAAGGCCCCTCACATTCCAGCTTAGGATGTTAACCTTCCCTCATTATGAGAGATGATTGACCACCCTCTTTTCCCAGCCCTCCTCTATCTCTTTCTTCTCTTTCCAATGCTTGGAAAGTATTTGTTACAGTTACCACATCCTTTATCACAATAGGAGCACTAGTATGCTTCTGTGGTTGGTTCCATTTCTCCTGTTGTTGTTTCCTGTTCCTCCCTTCACTTTGCACAATTTGATTTTGTGTTTCCTTTCTTTTTCCCCTATCCCTTCCTTCTTCAGTCTGATTTTTTTCTTCTTTCTCCTTTTGTTTACTTGGACTCCCCTTATTCTGACTCTCTTCTCCCTTACTTTCCTTCTCTGTATTTCTTTCTACTTGTTTTACTATATTGTCCTTATTCCTCCTACATTTTTTCCTGTATGCCCATATTTGTTACACACACCACACACAGTTGGTTTCCAATCATAGGTTACCCTCTGCTCTATTACCATCCCCCTTTCATTTTTGAAATATACTATCTCCGGAAATTGATCCCCAACTTTTACCTCCACCAATAATCGTACAAAGTTTAGCCCCACTTTTTTCTCTATATTTTTATCCACCATTAATGGCTTCCCCACCAAACTCCCTATCTTACTCAATCCCTTTGCACTCCAATATTTGAATTCTAGACCAGGCAATCTGATCCAAATTGGCACATTAGACAGTTCATTTTTGGAAAATTCCATTTCAGGATTCCAAGCTTTAACAATCAACGGTTTGTTATCAAAATGAAATACCCCTTCCTGTATTACTTCATTATTCCCTACCTCACTATCAAATCTCGCCATAACAATTCCATTCTTCAACATTGCTATCTTATCGCTCCCATGTTTCCCCCAAATTCTCTGTAAATAGTTGTTTAAAACAGTAAATGGTGGATACGCACCTAATACATAGCACACCACTGTATTTCTCCAGTACTCAATCTCAGATTGGATATCATCTAATTCAATTTCTCCAATTTGCCTATCTCCCTTTGTTTCTGGATTCACATACTCCAATTTGAATCCAACATTTGTAATTTTCCCAATATCAAAGTTGTCACAAACTGATGTCGGCAACTTTTTTTGATTTTCCTCATGCATTTCTGTTTCATCAGCCCACGATAGTTTCCTTCCTTTTGTTGATTCTTGTATTGCCTCCTCCCATTCGATTTGTTGCTCGTTGATCGATCTATTTGCATGGCTGTTAATTGGAGTTGAAACCGCCATTGTCGTTCCTCGAGTTGTTTCCTTCTGTGCTTTCGTACCTTCTCCAATTATTTTCGCAATTGCTCTAGATTTCCCTCCAATATTTCTAAATGTTGATATGGAATGATGGATTAGGTATTGTACCCGTCCCTTTCTGCATCGCATCTGCTACGGGGATTGATGTTTTCGTCCTCCTCCCCATGGATGACGTATGTCAGTGCTAACATGCGTCGAGAGAAACTACCAACACATGCCCTAGTATTCAATGTTTTCACACCTCTTTTTTTTTGGGCTTTTTGTTGTTGTTGTAATATTTTACTAAGGGATATGTTAAAGGCTAAAAAATCACTTATTATAAATAGAAGATAATATAAAATTTGGATCATAGCTACTGAATTCGATTAAATCCGTACCTAATATAATAGCTCCGTCCCAAACACGTGGTATGAGGTAGACGGTGTAGTGAATGAGACGAAGATGGGTAGTGAATGCTGGCACTGAATGGTGCAATTCCAAGTTCCGACCTAGTAATTTGGTCACTTTGTATTAATGCTACGTTGGTTTTGTTTCAACCTTGGAATTTGGTCACTTGTGTTAATGCTGTGTCGGTTTATTTCAACAATGTAATTTGGTCACTTGTGTTAATGCTTGTAAATAATTTTTCTATTACGAGATTCCTGGATCGAACCCCTTAAGTGGACTGTACACAATCCGAATTTGAATTCATCGGGCTAGTAAATTTTGAATATAAGATCGTTAAGAGAAAAAAAAAAACTTAAAGAGAGCTCTGAAATTATGGAAATGACATGAGGTAGTTAATTTTAAGCATGATATTTAAAATATATTTATAATTTATAATATATTTAAATATTAGTTAATTTCACTCAAACTTCAGGACACGACGTTCTAGAGTTTAAATCTCAAATTTTAAATTTCAAGATATCGTGTTCTAAAGTTCAAAAATTGTGTCATAAAGGTCGAAACTTATGTTCTAAATTTTAAATTAGTAGTTAAATTAGCAACTCAAAAATTCAGGACACTTAGTCTTTAAATTTCTAAATTCAGGATACTTAGTCTTGATGTTTAGGTGAATTGGGTTGTACACGATCCAAATTTGAATTCATCGGGCTAGTAAATTTTGAATACAAGATCGTTGAGAGGGAGAAAAAAAAAAAAATCACTCTCTATATATATATATATATTCTGCATGTTATATAAAAAAATTATATAAATTTTATATATTTTTTTGATATGGGCTAAAAGTGAAAAAACCAAGGTGAAAATTTTCTATTTTCTTTTTAGTGTGTTGAACTGGTGAAAAAATAAGAGAGAAAGATAGAAAAGGAGAAAGTTACATCTAAATACTATAGTAAGACAAAATTGCAACCATTAAAGAAAACGATAAAGACTCCGGTTTTAAAGCATCTTTTATATATAGTATTAATTATAGAAGTTACTAGGCTATGATTATTCCACATGTTACCTATATAACTTAACAAATTCTTTTACAACCCCCAAAAAAACTACGTCCATATCTTCACTCATTCCATATTTTCATTATTTCTCCAAAAAAAAAAGAAATGTCCAATTATCATGTTGCTGTTCTAGCATTCCCTTTTGCAACACATGCTGGCCTTTTACTTGGACTTGTCCAAAGGCTAGCAAATGCATTACCTAATGTGACATTCACATTTTTCAACACTTCTAAATCAAATTCTTTAATTTTCTCCAATCAAACGGATTCACATTGTACTAACCTTAAGTCCTTCGATATCTCCGATGGCGTACCTGAGGAATACGCGATCGGAGAAAGAGGAATTGAGGAGCTTATAGGGTTATTTTTTAAATCCGCGAAAAGTAATTTTCAGAATGCTATAACAGCTGCTGAGGATGAAACGGGAAAAAGAATGACGTGCGTTATCGCAGATGCGTTTATATGGTTTTCCGGTGAGATAGCGGAGGAATTGGGCGTTGATTGGATTCCTGTTTGGACTTCTGCTGCAGGATCACTGTCCGTTCATATTTACACTGATTTTATTAGAGAAAATGTTGGGGTTCAAGGTATTTTTTAATTTATTTATTAGTAGTAGTAGTAAATAAAAGAACACATTAATAAAAAGTAAATAATGGAGAAACATGTTATTAATTTGATTTGAATCTTTGGATCAGAAGTGATTTAAGATTGTATCTAACGATTGGGACAGGTGAATAAAAAACAAATTTAGGTGAAGAAAAATACTTAACGAGGAGAGACTTATTTACTCCATTCTTTATATAGTATGTGTGATTTTTTCCTATTTTCATACCTTCTTATTCGTGGATTTCTTTTACTCTATGTCAGGTTCTTTTGATTTCATTATTCTATCACCTTATTTTGTTGTTGTTACTATTTATTGCATCTGCTTCTTTTTTACTTTTACCTTGAGCCGGGGTCTATCAGAATCAGTCTTTCTACCTTCACAACGTAGGAGTAAGGTCTACGTACACTCTAGCATAGGAGTAAGGTCTACGTACACTCTAGCCATGCATCCTAAACCTCATTTTATGGGATTACACCAAATTTTGTGTTGTTATTATTGTTGTTTATAGTATGATTTTTCCTATAGATCTTAATAGCGAGTAGTTTCATAATTTGAATATAGTTACAATATATTTGCTTGAAGAATGGAAAACATATAATATATGGATTAGATTGAGGCAAAAATAATTACATGATGATTATTGCATGACAAACTTATTTGAAATTGAAACATAGTTATTGTTATTATATTCTATTTATTTATTTATTAAGTGTTGTATTTACGTATAGCAAAAAGATTGTTTTCTTCACAGGAATTGCTGGACGTGAAGATGAAATTCTGAAATTCATTCCTGGATTTTCCGAATTAAGGCTTGGTGATTTGCCTAGTGGAGTTATATTTGGAGATTTAGAATCACCATTTTCTCAAATGCTTCACAAAATGGGCAAAAGCATAACAAAAGCCAAAGTCTTGCCAGTAAACTCATTTGAAGAATTAGATCCTCCAATTGTTGAAAATCTCAAATCCAAATTCAAGAATTTTCTCAATGTTGGTCCTTTTAACCTAACCTCCCCACCACCCTCAGCAAATATTATAGACAAAAATGGTTGTCTTGAATGGCTAAATAATCAAGAACCAAATTCTGTGGCTTATATTGGATTTGGCACAGTTGCAACTCCACCACCTAATGAGTTAAAATGTATGGCTGAAGCACTTGAAGAAAGCAAGACTCCATTTCTTTGGTCAATTAAAGATGATTTTATAACACATTTTCCAAAAGGGTTTTTGGAAAATGCAAGTGAGTATGGTAAAATTGTACCATGGGCCCCACAAGTACAAGTTCTTGAGCATAATTCAATTGGGGTTTTTATAAATCATAGTGGATGGAATTCTGTTTTGGAAAGTATAGCTTCTGGTGTGCCAATAATTTGTAGGCCATTTTTTGGAGATCAACACTTGAATTCTTGGATGGTTGAAAAAGTGTGGAAAATTGGAGTGAAAATTGAAGGTGGGGTTTTTACTAAAAGTGGTACAATGGTTGCACTTGACTTGGTTTTATCAAAAAATAGACAGGAATTGAAGCAACAAATTGGAATGTACAAAGATCTTGCTCTCGAGGCTGTTGGACCAAGTGGGAGTTCAACTGAAAATTTCAAGAAATTGGTTGAGATTATCACCTCTTGCAATTGAAATTACCCCCCTTGAAAAAAAAATTCAATGATTTATTACTATGTGTTTGTAATAAATTAATTCCATTTTAGTTTTCCATTTATTATCTTTTAATGGATTATCAATACTAGTTCATGTGACGTTATTTTCCCTTTTTTGGAATCCTTACCATCTAGTCATACAACAACTCGCTCATATTTCCATTTCATTCAGGACATAGAGCATATCCCCCTCCCAATGTTTTTCTAGCGGAGGAATTATCAATAGCGATTGGTGCATGCATGCCATGTCTTCTCACCAAAAATGTTGGCCGTCAGATCAAACGAAGGTCGAAGGACAATTTGATTCTTCAGGCTTCTCGTCTAGAAAATGAGTGCTTGAACTCTCTTAGCTGCGTTAACGGTCTTAGCACTTTACCACTAGTTCAAGACTCTCCTTCATTGCCTTGCCTCGTTACTTCAAATACTTGTGTACAAAGCTCTGCTTGATTTCCATGACTTTTATTACTTTTGTTTGTAAACAACATATATAGACTAATTAACTATTGCCAAGAATTTTCTTTTGTTTTTTCTTTTTATTTTACAAATATAGATCTTCAAAAGGACCCTATTTGGGATGTGTATGTATGAGTCATAAGAGGAGAAAAAATAATGAGATAAAGCAGAGAAAGTGGCCTAGCCACTGCCTAAACCTTTTTGGTTAAAATAAATTAATATAAAGTTTACTTTTATGGCATTTTTGGCCAACCATACTTAATTCCAAAACTTTAAAATATATTCTTATTTGAGCCACATTCATAGGGTTCAAGTTGACATAAGAATATGTCTCCAAATCTTTGGATATATTAACAAATGTGCCTCTCCAGTTGTGGATTCCATAAGGAATACACTTTAAAAATACTTTAACATGTTATAGGCGATTACATGTATTTATCTTTTAGGATATTTGATATTATACAATCATTTAAACTATTAATAAATAGAAGTTAAACTGGAATAAGAAGTGTCAATAAAAAAGATTTAACGTGTAGAAAAATGTTTTACTATCAAGTCACCCAAAAACGGCTACATCTAACTGTCTATAACAAGTGGAAGCAGTACATGAAAATATATGGAAGACAGCTTATCACAAGAAGTTAAATTACAAGATAATATACTACTCATGTATAACCACACAATTGTTTATGCCGTGTTTTACATAAATTTCAAAAGTTTTCTCTTATATAATTTTGTGACCGATTAAATACCGCCACATAAATTACGATGAAGAGAGTAATTCTTCTCATGCGGTAACATATCCCGGGTCCCATGTAGTGGAATATCCCATGAGATAGTTATTCCCTCTTCTACATGGCATAGCTAATCCCATCATTTTAATTAATCTCAAACTTTTTTCCCAGATTTATTATTCTTATATCATGTACCAAACGAAATTAGTGTATAAAGTTAATTGATCCAATAAAAAGTGTGTAAATTAAACTAGCGTTTGATCATAGATTTGTTTTAAAAAATTTGATTTGGACGAAATTTGGTTTAAAGATGAAAATTTGTTTAGACATATTTTTTCAAAACATATTATACTTTTTTTTTTTGAAAAACCATGAAATGTGACTTATATCCATAAGTTCTAAGAACTATCAAAATACCCAATAATACCAAACAAACAAACTTATTAATCTTGTATATGCATAACCTTCATCGATGTCATTCATCGTCATTATCACAAAACATGATCCTGAACATAGGTAAGCTTGGCACAAAATTATCATTTTTATAATGAGTTACATAATAATACTAGCCACTATAATTGTCAAATTATAATAATATTACAATCAGTCTAAAAGAAAATGATAGTAATTAACTGGTAATTAGTTGGGTAATAATAGATAGTGAATTTTTTTTTATAAAAATACAAAAGTTTAAGGTAATTTTTAAAATTATTAAAAAATACAATAATGATATTTTGGGCAATAAAAGAAGTCTTAGAACTAGTTTTGAGATTTGGGAATTTTGTTTTAAAAAATCTGCCAAAGCATGTAAAACAAACATGTTACTTGACAAAATCTATGGCCAAACCGGGTTGAGGCTAACCCTTGGGTTAATTTCTTTTTAAAATCTTCATGTTCCAAGAGATGCACAATGGACAAGAATAACAAGATGTTCTTTTCCTTTTGATACCCCTTTCCATTTTTGTGTTAGAATATTTTAATGGACAAATATTTGTTTCTTGGACCATTAAACTGTGCACAAATATTTGTTTTGAGAGAGAAAAATGGATACACAAAATCTTGAGAGCCCATTGATTGTAGAAACTGGAAAAGAAGAGTGTAAGAAGAGGAGAAGAAATGATGAAATATTGGTAGAAGTGAAGAAGCTGTTGATATTAGCAGGGCCACTTATGTGTGTCAATTTCTCACTATTTGCCTTACAGGTTATATCTGTAATGTTTGTTGGTCATCTTGGAGAGTTACCTCTTTCTGCTGCTTCTATGGCTACTTCCTTTGCCTCTGTCACTGGTCTCAGCTTGTTGGTTAGTTGTTGCTTACTTTCATTTTCCATAAATTTCTTTGATACTATGGCACTATAAATGATTTTTTATCTTATTACTCCTTCCGTTCCACGATAATTGATTTTTTGGCCTTTTTTTTATGGTTTAAAATAAGTGATTTTCTCAAATTTCAAGAATAAATTAATTATTTTTTGCTGCATTGCGCTTGTAAATAATGTTGGAGTATGCGTTAGGAGTGTTTATGTGAAGAGATAGTAAAGGTTAATATGGTCAATATCATTGCTAATTAATTTAAGATGGATTTCTTAATTTGTACGAAAACAATTAAAAAATTATTTATTTTGCACACCGGAGGGAGTAGTATAATTTAACCTATTGTAAAATGTTACTAGCCTAACTTTACCTTTAATTACCTTTACCATGACGTGACCTTGTAAATATCTTTTACACACGGCCGAACCAAGAATTTATATAAGGGAATTCCAAAATAAAATAAAATACTAGAATGTCATAGCCGGCAAGGGAGGATGCAACATATAATTATCGGGTTCGATTGAAACCATTTATGTGTAAATAATTACTAAAATTGCAATAAATAGTAGATATAAACCCATAACTTTAAATGTTAAACCCATAAAATTAAAATCCGACATTTGAACTTGTGTTCTAAGTAACTTTTGAACCCCTTTTACATTTATACTAAAGATTTTCCTTATATTAAGAAGATTTAACAATTTATATATACCCAAAGAATTCTATCTTTACTCTATTTGCATCGTATAATTTTTTATGAAGGGGATTCAATCAGAGGCAGAGCCAAGATTTCAATCTTATGGGTTTTGAATTTTAGAACGACGATTTCAAGTGTTAATGGTTGTTCTAAATTAAATATTTTTACATATTTAATGAATTCTAAATAACAAATACACTGCTCGAACAAAAGCTACTGGATTCGGCCGAACCCATTGTTCGGCGTGTGCCTCCACCCCTGGATTCAAATGAACCCCCTTCGCTCTTACTAGCTTCGCCCCTAATTGTTAGTGTGTAGAAGTTAAACCCTTTTGTGTACTCAAACAAGCTTCTGCAATAGTTCCTGAGTTTTGATTCTATAGCATGAGACGAGTAGAGAACTAGGAAAAACACAAAGGTCAAGAAATACCTGTTTCACTAGTTCAAGCTCATGATTAAATGGTTGTTTGATAAATGCTACATGGACTGTTCACTTACCTTAATGCGCTGTGTCGAAGAGCGTTAGTGAGAGCACTATGTAGATCCTTCAAAATACACTAAGAAAATTGAATGTGCTTGTACTAGATGCCTTATTTTCCTTAATAATGGTTGTGTCCAGGCCAATTTGCACGCACTTCGACTAATAAACAGAGCAGCCTGCCACAGTTCACAAACACGCGTTATGTATTCCCGAGCCATCCCCTTGGAGACATGTAGGAGAGGTTTTGATTTGTTACTGGAGTTCATAAAAGTTACCTCTTTAGTTATTTGATACCAACTTAAAGGGTGGTTTTATCATCTGTACATTTCGAACTGTGTCTTGCTTGGCAGATGGGAATGGCAAATGCATTGGATACTTTATGTGGGCAATCATATGGCGCAAAGCAGTATTATATGCTTGGTATCCATATGCAAAGGGCAATGTTTGTTCTTCTACTGGTCAGTGTTCCGATTGCTTTCGTCTGGGCTAATGCAGAACACATTCTTGTATTATTGGGACAAGATCCGGAAATAGCAGCTGAAGCAGGAAGTTATGCGTGCTATATGATTCCAACGATCTTTGCCTATGGATTTCTCCAGTGTCAAATCAGATTTCTACAAGCCCAAAACATAGTGCTACCGATGATGTTCAGTACCGTAATAACAACTTTGCTGCATTTTTTCAGTTGTTGGATTCTGGTATTTAAATCTGGCCTAGGCAACAAAGGTGCTGCTCTGGCTAATGCGATATCCTACTGGATTAATTTCTTGTTGCTAGCTGCATATGTCAGAATATCCCCTTCTTGCAAAAGCACGTGGACCGGATTTTCAAACGAGGCATTTCAAGATACTTGGCAATATATAAGACTTGCCATTCCTTCAGCTGCTATGTTCTGGTAGTGATCTTAGTCTATATATATATGTATTCAATAGAAGCGGATGCAATATATAACCAACAGGTTCAACTGAAAGCAGTATTTTTGCATGTATAGATATATATATCTAAAATATCACAAAAATTTCAACATGAAGGTTAAATTCATCAATTTATATCTTCGATTTGTCTTTACATAATGATCAAATGAATCATACCATTTTACTTTTAATAACACAGCTTAGAGATTTGGTCTTACGAAATAATGGTTTTGTTGTCTGGACTTCTTCAAAATCCAAAGCTAGAGACCTCAGTTCTTTCTATCAGGTTGGACTTCTCAAGCATGCTAATTATATCAACCTGAATTTGTTATTTCATCAATAAGTTAATAATGTTTGAAATATTTCAGTCTTAATACATGTTGGATGGTGTATATGATACCTCTAGGACTAAGTGGTGCCACGAGGTGAGTCGCTAACATCTTTAAACCTCATTCAGTTACGTTTTCCTTTATATATATGCTTCTTCACTAGTTTGTATACCCTGTTTTTCCTCAGCGTAAGAGTTTCGAATGAACTAGGCGCTGGACGACCTCAAGCAGCTCATTTAGCAGCTTGCACTGCGGTATTCTTGGTGGCTACAGAAGGCATTGTTGCAGCAATAATTTTGATTTCGGTTCGTAAACTGTGGGGCTATTGTTATAGCACTGAGGAAGAAGTAGTGGGATATGTAGCAGAAATGCTAGTCTTGATAGCAGGATCCCACTTCTTAGATGGTATTCAGTCTGTACTTTCAGGTTTGTCCAAACTTTGAATACAAAGTTTTCCATTGCTATGTTTCAAGAATCTGAACTATGTTTCTTGGTTTGTTAAAGAAACCTTAGGCTATATCAGAATATTAGCCAACTCGAAATTGAGAAACAGTTTTTCAATTACTCTGCTTAGACATATGAGGCGGATCTATGATTTAAATTTGATGGATTCAACCTTTAGAATTTGTAATGTACTTCTGAGGTTATGGTTAATTATCTTTTGAAATTTTAGTGATTTTTCACATGTAGATCTACTACGTGTTGAAAATGTTGAGTTCAGTTGAGCCCGTCAACTATATGCTATATCCGACTCTGTTAGACATTTAAACAATGTTTCTTCACTATATTCCTAAGATGCTAGTATCTTTTTGAAGGACAACATTCAGTAAAATGACTAGATGAGCTTATCGCGTACCAAAATTCAGGTACTGCAAGAGGATGTGGCTGGCAAAATATAGGGGCAGTTGTTAACTTGGGAGCTTATTACCTTTTCGGAATACCTGCTGGTGTAATATTAGCTTTTGTCTACCATTTTGATGGAAAGGTATTCCCTCAAGCTTCTCATTTCTTGGCATTTCTGGCTTTGGAACTAGTCGAAAAACTTATGATATGGTTTTTTCAGGGACTTTGGTTAGGAATCACTCTTGCCGTCTTTGCACAAGCTCTACTTCTTTTAATAGTTACTCTGCTGACAAATTGGGAAAAAGAGGTAAATTTGTGTTTTCATATGACCCTTGGGTAACTCGGTTAAGATTCTTTGAATCGTGTTACCGGCTCAGGTTAAAGATTAAGCTGTTAGAGAGATCACATTTGTTATTATATTATGTCTCAACATAGATCACCAAATTTTGATTTCCTTGAGTTGTATGAAATATAGTAATAATGCAAGTTTTCTATGAGTTTGTAGGCAAAGAAGGCAGTTGATAGGGTGACTCCAGAGCTAGCATAGAAGAAAATGCAAAATGACATTTGACATGTAGAGAAAGAGTTCATCTAACTTTTCTTGCTCCATCAAACTGGATACCAATTTTAAAGAGTTTTTCTTTTCCTTTTGATATTTGAAGCTTATGTAATTTTCTTGAATTCATTGTTCAATAAAGTCATCAACCATACTAGTGTTCAATGATTTATGTGTTAAGAACATGAACATGAACATGGTATTAACTCAATTCCAAAAATAACCTGTGATGTGAGGATTTGCCAAGAGTGCAGAAAATTGTGCAGAAAACAACTTTGACCAGTTTTGAACAAACTATGATTTTCGCTTTGTTCATGTTGAATTTTATTGCACGTCCTCCGCTCAAAGTTCTTTGATCTCACGACAATGATTTGGTTCTCTTCCGCGAGTTGCTATGGCCTAGAGAGTGATACCTGAAATGACTATTGTGTTTCCTAATTTATGCTCAATAGTTTCATCTTTCTTTTTTATTATTGAAAATCTAGATTTTCTCCTTGGAAATATTTTATTTTCACTTTAGGAAAAGATTTCTTTCTCCTCAAAGTAGGTGTTCGCTCCGCAGCACGAACATGTCGAGATGCAACGTCGATCACATCGCGTGGGGCCATTCTCCCGAAGCAGAGCTTGAAGCAAGGGTCGGACCCTAAAATTATGGAGCCTAAAGCACCTCCTTTAGTTGCTTCACCATTTGGCTGACCCTGATATTTGCCCATATTAAGTTGTTTGGATACCATTTATTTAGAATTTGCTTGCTCGTCGTGGTTTAAATAGACGAAGAAGTTTAGATTGAGTATTTGTTATTCTGCTATCTTCTCATGCATTTATGGAGTCTTGTTCTTTTAATTTTATTTATTGGTAACTTGTCTATTTGAATGATTGAGACAAATATGAACAAAATAGCATTTTTAAACAAACGTAATTATCAACCCATATGAAATAGAATATGCAGCAATCAAGCAGCAAGTAAAAGAACTGATCAAGCATGATTACTATTTTTACTTGAATATTTTTCATTTAATTAAACAAGAGACAACAAATTTATGTAAGTCAAAACATCATATCAATATTTAATAGTATTAAATCTAAGAACATGAAATATATTAAGACATATGACATTATATAACTCATGAATGAGAAGAGATACAATTCAAATTTACGCCACAAATAAATTGTAATCAATGGTTAATTTTAATATCCACTTTAATTTTTACTAATTATTACGTTCTCTAAATACTTGATAAATTTGAGGATAAATAATTGTGATAATTTATCAGATTATTATAGAAAGAAGTTCCGCCTCTGTACATACATATAATGAAAAGAAAGACGTATCTATCACATATCAATAGTTAAATGAGCCACAATTAATCCACAGACAATCATTGTACATGTCGTTAAATTAGGTCTAGCCACTATCTATTTTGGTTAAAACTTAAAACAAATCAAGGGAAAATGACTTTTCTTATATATGACGTAAACCGCAAAAATTATGAGATTATTTTAGATTAGACCTCTAGACAACGAATTTAATTGAACCCACTTTCGATGCTGAATAAAAATTTATATAAAAATCTATTAAAATTACAAAAATAGTAGAATGCTAAAAAAAAAAAATTAAGGCAAAATGTTTAAGTAACTACACACCTTAGAACTTTTTTAAAACGAAATAATTTTCACCCTAAAACTAGATAACCAAATTCTTGGCACGTGTCTATTCCGTAGAACTTTTTTCTCTTTCTTTTTGCCTTTTTATTCTTTCTTATCCTATTACACTTTCTTTTCTTTTTTTTTCATTCTTTCTTCACATTCAAAATTTCAATCATTCATAAAGATTCATTTTTTGATCTAGTCCTTGTTTGATTAGAGTCTGCATATATGGATATGTTACTTATTTTACATTGGAATTTCAAGAACTTTACTTTTACCGGCAAGAAGTTTATTGTTATCGATTGTGAGTTCTGATTTGATTTTATTCCAATAACGTGTCACGACCCAAATTGATGGGCCGCGACGGACACCCGATACCTTACTCAACCGAGTACCAACGTATTACATTATCATATACACGTGACTTACGTGTCTAATAGGTNCCTTACTCGACCGAGTACCAACGTAACGTATCTTTCTTATTACATTATCATATACACGTGACATACGGGCCTTATAGGCCAACATAATCATTTACAAACTCAAAACATAGGCCGACAAGGCCGTACAATCTTTCACGTATACGACATATGTCTACAAGCCTCTAAGAGTACATAAATGTCATACAGGTCGGAATAGAGTCTCGCCATACCAAACAATACCCGTCTAAAATCATACTAACCAAACAAGCGACTCTGAAGCAAATGGAGCGCACCAACATCTTCCGCTGAGCTGATAGCCTACTTGGAGGGCTCTCGACCTGTCTATCGGGACCTGCGAGCATGAAACGCAGCGTCCCCAGGCAAAAGGGACGTTAGTACGAATAATGTACCGAGTATGTAAGGCACATAATGTACATAAGAGACATGGAAGAAATATAGAGTATATGACTCAATCTGTAAGTCTGAATAACTTTGTAAATCATAAATCACTTTTAGCAGCATGTATATGCGTATGAATGTCATGTCGTGCATAGGTATATGTTTCATAACATCATCAGCCTCTGAGGGCATCCCATCATATCATATCGGCCACTGTGGGCAAAATCATCATCGTATACCAGCTGATCAGGTGGTGGTGCGTATATAACGCCATAACCTTTCCCATATCCCATATACATATATATACATACATATATACGCGTATATAACGCCGTTTGAATATACATACATATATACGCGTATATAACGCCGTTTGAATCATATTTCAGCCACTGTGGGCAACATCATCATCATATACCAACTGATCAGGTGGTGGTGCGTATATAACGCCGTAACCTTTTTCCATATCCCATATACGTATATTTACATATATACGCGTATATAACGTCATCTGGTCATGGGTCAATGCACATGAATGCAATGCATAAAATGTACATTAATAAAATCTTTTGGAGCTTCATAAGGCCATTTTGCCTTTGAGTAATATCATAAAGTAAGCTCTTTTTAACTTTCATATTTTTCTGAGACCCATGAACAGATGATAAAATATTATGACACATGAAAATTCAAGAACATAGATATCTCTAATACTTCTATGAATAGAGTCATTTATGGAATTTGTGTCTTTGCACGTTTCGTTCGTATCGCATGGATCATGCCAAAAGAAAGAAGGGATAGCCTTAACATATCTGGAGTAGGGAAAAATCTGTGTGATATTCTTGAGAAGGATTACACCATACTCCTTTAAAATCGAAAAAATCTCGTTGCTATTATAATATGAAGTGGATATCGTCCTTGGCTTTGTATTCGGCGTAATTTATTTGCATGAACTTTGGCATTTATTCAACATAAGAGCTCTTTGCTGTAGTACCACTCAATCCATTTTTTGTATTAAAACACTACTTTCTGAATCTTAAGCATGTAAAATTCACTATTTTGAGCTAAACGTGGATTTCCTGGTTTTCTTGGTGTTGAAGTGGTGTTTTACTAAATTGGTAAAAGAACAGTTTCGTTAATAAAATTCTGTCTGATTGTGTTACTCTCAGTAACAAGTTAAGGAGTTTATTCACCATTTACGAAATGGGTTCTTAATATTCATGAAAGACAAGAATTCTTTGTATTTGGCATCTTCTGTAACCACACTTTCCAAATGACTTTTGTATTAATTTTAAGACAAGGTGTAGAGATAACTAATAAGTCCTCTCTGTCCATGTGTTACCTTAATAGCTTGCCCAAAGCCTACTCATCTCCAATTCTCCTTTACTTGCTGCCACGTGGGGGGCATTGTCCCCACCTATAATTATCTCCAAATGCTTAATTACATGGTTAATTTCTCATTAAATCAATAATTAACCAATTACCCATGTAATTAGAAATTATCCTAAATTACTTAAAATACTACTCACTTTTTAATACACTTTGTACACCTTTCTATTATGGCCATGTGGTACCTTGTATGACACTAGTCCATAAATACGGGGTATAATAGCTTAGACCGTATTTTACCCCAAAATGTCGAATTTCGACGAAATTCATTTCTTTGATTCACTCACCTTCTTACCTCCATGAATTTACTTATCACTTGTTTGAAATAGTACAATACTTATTTTCTCCAAATAATCTTTTTCCTTAGACTAATGTCAATTATCTTACGACAAATTCAATGTACAATACTACATGGTGCAATACGCCGTAATTTAATACTGCGAAACGTAACATCTTCGTAATATAATATTGCGGGATGAAATATGTACGTAATATTATAGTAATATTATAGGGTGTAACATTTCGGTGAAAAACTGAAGAGATAAAATCTGAGTTTGAATAATGATGATGGTGCCAAGGTGGTGGTACTGAAGTGAAGATTAAATGTGTGAAGAATAAAAAGGAGGTGAAGGTGGTGGTGGGAGTGAGAGGAAGAAGATTAAAGGAAAAATTAAGACAAAAAAAAATAGTTCGCCGGAGAAGGTCATTGACATTCATGATTTTCGCCGGAAAAGAAGAAAAGAAAAATGAAGGGAGTGATTTTTTAACTATAATAGAAAATTACAGAAATAACTTTTTTTCACTTTTTGCTTCTCACTCTCCCAAAGAGAGTGGAACACACACTATAGTAGCGGTGGCAATTTGAGCCTAAACTTATTCAATCCGTCCAACCTACTCAAAAATTAATAGGTTGGGCTACAAATATTTTAGCTCATGGGTCTATTTGGGCTGAGCCCAAGTTAACCCATTATTTTTTATAATTCATTCTGACCCATTAAGCAGCCAAAATACAACCCATGAAACTCACCCAAAACAAAGGGATCTCAATCCAACTTATCTAGAAATTTACTTAGTTGCCTAATTTTACTTTTCTTTTTGTTTTTTCAATTTTTAATTTTTTTGTTTTTCTGCACCACCCATCCACCCCTGCTACCACCAACCTCCCCCCTCCCGCGCGCCGCGCAAACCCCCTAATTTTTTTTTTTTACTTTTGTTTTTGTATTTCAATTTTTTGGTTTTTATTTTTTCGTTTTTCTGCACCATCCACCCACCCCAACCCCCTCCCCCTGCCCGCATAATAATTTTCAACTTACACATTTTAAGGTAAAAGGTTTTTTTTTTGCAAGATGAGTATGGTTCTAAAATATGGGTTAAGTTGGACGGGTTAGGCTATGACCCAACCCAAGTATACTTTGGGCTGGGTTGAGTAATACCCATTTATTAACCTAACCCATTTTGACCCGCCCAAATTAACCCAACCCGCCCATATACCACCCCTACTCTATAGTGTCACCTCAGCATTTAGGGGTTAATAATTCTACTATTAAAAAACTCGGGGAGGGGGGAGGGGGGAGGGGGGAGAGGGGACGGGGAGGGAGAATGTGATAGAACCCCCGCAAAGATAAGGTGTGTAGTTAGAACTTCGGCTTTAGTGCAGGGAGGTACTTATGCATTTTGCCAACAAATCAATATAAAGTCTAAATTTATGGCATTTTTGGCCAAGCATATTTACTCCACTTTTAGCTATGTTTTGGGGATAAGACACTATTACCCCTGAATTATACTCGAAGTTGCTATAACACACCTTATTTTTGTTGGGCTCTTATTATTTCCTAATCTTTTTTTCATAATTCTTTGCACCTTTATTGATGAGTGGAGCACTTCGTCAGAACAACTCCTTCAAGAGCGTGAGAACTTAAAAAAAAAGGACTCTTAACTTATACGAAATGGCCACAGTCCAAAGCTGATTTTCAAGAGCTCTTCATCCCCATTTTATCACCCATTTTCAAGAGCTCCAAATTTAATATTTGGTGTCAAAATTCAACAAAAGCTCAGCTAAATCAACACCAATCAAGCTCAAATTTCAACTAAAACTTCACGACAACATCATCACCATACCCTAGTAATAAATTTGGCCGACAACTAAGAATTTTGACAAACCCATTTTTTGTTCTTCAAACTTTTTCAAGGTTCAACAATGGTGAATTCAATTTTCTTTTTCATTTCAAATCTCATAAACAACTAAGGATTTAGAATGAATTTAGCACTTGAATCTCAATTTTATAACTTCACCTCTAATAATTTTTCAAATTCGTACAAAAATAATTGTCCTTTTCATTTTTCTAAATTCAAAATAATATTTTCATTACATTTCGAATTAAAAAGAAAAGAAAAAGGAAGAAAATGAAGCATATTTAAAAAAATTAAAAAATATACGAAATTACTCGTGACAACGCGTGTATTTCACTGCTTGTCAAATATTTGGTTCTCTATGTCACGTCAGTACTTAGGATAGCATTTATTACATTTTAAAAATGTTTAGAGGAGTAATAAAACCCCGCAAAGATAAAATATGCTGTAACAATTTCGGGTATAGTTCGGAGGTAATAGTGCCTTATCCCTATGTTTTTATTGATTTATATTCACAAACGTTCAAGTTGAACTAAGAATATGTCTCAAAAGTAAAACAAATTCTTCATTGGTTTTACTGTTTTACTCATGCTTTCTTTTATGGCGACATCATGTATTAGTTTAATTTTTAGGCAAAATACATAGTTTAGTGGAATTTCTTACACATCTATCATGTATGAAATTTTGTTTACACACTTAACCTTTTAAAAGTGTGTTTAAGACAAATTACTTTTGTGTTTGACCAATTTTTTCAGAAAACGTGAAAGTCACGTCCTAATAGGATCGTAACACGTGTCATTGACTTTAAAAATATATTAAAAATTATAATTAAACCTCATCTTCTTTATCCTCCCATTTTTTATCTTTAGCACCATTGTTGCTTCCACCATAGTTGTTTGTGAGAAAGTCCAGCAACACCAAAATTTAACCACACTCCGAAAAAATTGAGCAATAAATTGAGTGCAACAACCCAATAATCAACAAGATCTAATTGAATTTTCAAGCTTTTTCAATACTCCAATAATGGTGGATTTTATATTTTTTCACCAAACCTTCAATGCTACCGTTAAAGCTTTTAAATCTATCACAAATAAATAATTTTTACAATATTTAAATAATAAACTAACAAAAATCGCTTAATTTTTAGATCTGAAATTTTATGTTCTTTCAACATTTCTATGCGTGGAAGAAGAAGAGGGGAGGGTAGTTTGAGGAAGAAGACCAGGGGAGGGGAGATAAAATATGGGATATTTGACGGGCTTCACGCACGTTTTTGTGTGTAAACACGAGAGTGCTACTTTGGCAAAAGTAGTTGGTCTTATATACATTTTTGAAAGATTGAATTTGTAAATTTTTTTTTCTAAACGAGAGTTGTATAACAGGGATTTCGCTGAAAGGTTATGGATTAATTATGTATTTTGCTAATTTTTTAATATATATTTAATAATTTTTTTAAATATATATATATATATATAATATACTGAATTTTGTCAAATTCATATAGGACCTTCTAGTTCCGCCCCTGACCGCCTATATGGTGTCTTATCCTAAAAGTATAATGACTTAATTTGATATTTGTGAGCAAAAAGATGAAAAGAAAATTAAATTATAGTAGAAGTCAATCTTGGAAAGTTGTTCGGACTTGGTCTCCTGTCTTATTGTCGTTTTATAAAGAAAGAATTACAAGAAAATATTCGCACCATAATAAAAAATGGCCTATATTTTTAAGATTTATCCATTCTAGCTCATATTTTACATATTTTGAAAGTATTAGCAAATTCAAAATATGTGTTCTTACACCTATTACTTCTAAAAGCTATGAAATTAAATTTGTGTTCTTACAATATTGCTTTCGCTCTCTTTTTCTCACATCCTCGACATATGCTTTAAGGCTGTATATTTTCTGCTTCTCCTCTTTTGTCACTTGATTGCAATGTAAGAAAATTGAAGAGTAGAAGTCCACAATTGAAGACCAATCAAAGCTTTGCTTTCGAAAATGGTTTTTTTTATTTTGTTAGTTTTTTGGATTGAGTGTTGTCCCAATTGATTGAAAATATCAAAAGAAGTTCAAAATTTAAATTTGAAGTGATTTGGAGCAAGATTTGAATTAAATTTCAGAGACGCAAGCAAAAAGACGAATTCAGTTTCTTGTATAAGTATGTATAATCTTGTATAATAGTGTATATAAGTGTATAAACAAATCTTATACACTATTATACACTTTTATACACATTTATACAATCGTCCGTAGACGAACTTCTTCCATGATTTTCTGTTACAATCTTGTTCAAAATCAGTCCAAATCTCCATGAAATGACTTTAAATTTTATATATAACTTCCTTATACTATTTCTAACAAGTTTAAATAACACCCACTCCAAATTTCTCTCAAAATCAAATTCCGAATTTAAACCCACATGTTTAAGCTTGTTAAAAATCTAATTTTCACCACTTAAATGGATAATGAATTTTGTATGTTGAACTAATATTTGAGTCACAATTACTGATTCGAATATTAACTTAAATGATTAAAGAATCCTTTTTAAAAATTAAATAGTAATTTTGAGAACCTATTGGAGTTGGACGTTGAGTTTTAGCCTATTACTTTTGGATTAGTTGATTGTAAAATGAAATATGAGCTATAAAATTGAAAAGCATGAATCCAATTGTTCTAATGTGAAATTTTCCCTTTTATAAACAAATCCTACCACATTATTAATCAGGATCTTACTTGTCAATGTATTTTAATCTGTCTTATTTTTAGCTTATTAATTATGTGAAAATGTTAAAAATTCTCTTTTATAAGATAGTTTAACTTCTATACATGTTTTCAAGATCAGGTCTAAAAAGTAAGACTGGATAAGCTTTTTAAGGCTGCAGCTTGTTGTTGCAAACTTCATTTTCCGACATTGATATGATATAGATTCAGGATTTAGATGGTATGGATTCAACTTTTAAGGTTTTTAGTATTGAACCCGTTATATTCATAAGTTTCAGACCTATCATTTGTTGTAATTTTAATGAATTTTTACATATAAATTTATGTTTTGGTGAATCTGGCGCCAAACTCCGTATCCGCCCCCGAGTACACAGGCACAGGCAAGGTTGAGACTTGAGCGAGGAAAATGGATATACAAGATCTTGAGTGTCCATTGATTACAGAAACTACAAAGGAAAGGTCTAAGAACAGAAGAAATGAGATATTGGTAGAAGTGAAGAAGCTGTTGGTATTAGCAGGGCCACTTATGTCTGTGAATTTTCTATTATATTGCTTACAAGTGATATCTATCATGTTTGTTGGTCATCTTGGAGAGTTACCTCTTTCTGGTGCTTCTATGGCTACTTCCTTTGCCTCTGTTACTGGTCTCAGCTTGTTGGTTAGTCCTTTGCTCTTTTCCTTTAATTGCTTTTATGATGACCTTATAGTTTAAAAACCTTTAGACAATCATTCTTTAGTAATGATTCTATAGCATAAGATTTTTTTTAAAAAAAGGGCAGCTCGGTGCCTGAAACATCCCGCGCTTATGCAGGGGTCAGGGTAAGGGCTGCATCCCAAGGGGTGTAATGTAGGCAACCTAACTTGATGCAAGCATCAGTGGTTGATTCCACGGCTCGAAACCTGTAACCTATAGGCAGTGACAAAGCCAGAAAATTCAATGAATTTGAACATCCTTTGCCAGTGGGCGCTATGCAAGGGTGTTCAAAGTCTATTTTTTAATCAATAACACGTAATATTTTATCTATACGTAGTATAATTTTTCAACAAAGGGCGGTCAGTTCACCACCTTTGGGCCAACGCAGCTTCGCCCCAGTCTATAGGTCACAAAGGGATAACTTAAATGTTGCTCCAAAGCTCCCCTTCCCATAAGACAAGTAAAGAAGTAGTGAAAAGAAAAACAAAGGTCAAGAAAAGATCAAAATGCTTGTTTTCCCATGGTAGCCAGTTAGAAAGTGCTCCTGGTGCTCGAGGAAACGCATTTTGCGTTAGTTAAAGATCATGTTTCTAGATGATCTGTTATTAAATGGCTGTTTCGGTAAATGTTATATGAACTGCTCATTCATCTTAACGCGTCATGTCAAAACAAAGTCACAAAGCACTTCATTTAGATCCTTAAAAATACACTAAATTTTTGGATGAGGCTTGTACTAGATGCCCCTTTTTAATAACGATTATGCCTGGGTCAACTTGCACGTACCTCGACTAATCAACCGAGCAACCTGCTATAGTCCACAAGCACCTGTGTCAGGTAATCCTGCCCACCAAGGTTGGATCAGATGGACTAAAAATGAGCGTCACAGCTAGGATTCAGACCTGAAATCTCAAGTTGTTACTCATATGCTTCAACCACCTAACTATCCCTTTGGGCTTTTGATTAATATGGTTTTAATTGTAGTGCATAGGAACTTACCTCTTTAGTTATATGATACCAAGTTAAAAGGTGCTTTATCATCTCTACGTTTCAATCTTTATCTTGCTTGAGCAGATGGGAATGGGAAGTGCATTGGACACTTTATGTGGGCAATCATATGGCGCAATGCAGTATCATATGCTTGGTATCCATATGCAAAGGGCAATGCTTGTTCTTCTACTAGCCAGTGTTCCGCTTGCCTGTATTTGGGCTAATGCAGGGTATATTCTTGTATTATTGGGACAAGATCCAGAAATAGCAGCTGAAGCAGGAAGTTACGCGCGCTATATGATTCCATCTATCTTTGCCTATGCACTTCTCCAGTGTCATATTAGATTTCTACAAGCCCAAAACAATGTGTTACCCATGATGTTCAGTGCCGGAATCACTACTTTACTGCATTTACTCAGTTGTTGGATTCTGGTCTTTAAATCTGGCCTAGGCAACAAAGGTGCTGCTTTGGCTAACGCTATATCCTACTGGATTAATTTCTTGTTGCTAGCTTTATATGTCCGATTATCGCCTTCTTGTAAAAGCACTTGGTCTGGATTTTCAAAAGAGGCATTTCATGATACTTGGAAATATCTAAGACTTGCGCTTCCTTCAGCTGCTATGCTCTGGTAGTGTTCTTAATCTTATGTAAATCATATATTCGTCCTTTCAAAATGATCAAATGAATCAAACCATGTTGCTTGTCTTTGTCACAGCTTAGAGATTTGGTCGTTTGAAATGATGGTTCTGTTGGCTGGACTTCTTCCAAATCCGAAGCTGGAGACATCAGTTCTTTCTATCAGGTTGGACTACCTAAGCTCAGACATGCTAATATCAAGCTGAACATCTTGTTTCATAAAAAAGTTGTTACTTCTTAAATATTTCAGCCTTAATACATGCGCGATGGTGTATATGATACCTCTAGGACTAAGTGGTGCTACAAGGTGAGTTTTTCTGACACTTTTAGATCCCTTCGGTTACATTTTCCTTATATGCTTCTTCACTAGTTTATGTATTTAATTGCCTTAATTTCTCCTCAGCATAAGAGTTTCAAATGAACTAGGTGCAGGACGACCTCAAGCAGCTCGTTTAGCAGCTTGCACTGCGCTATTCTTGGTGGCTACAGAAGGCGTCGTTGCAGCAATTGTTCTGATTTTGGTTCGTAATCTGTGGGGCTATTGTTATAGCACCGAGGAAGAAGTGGTAGGATATGTAGCAGAAATGCTAGTCTTGCTAGCAGGATCCCACTTCTTAGATGGTATTCAATCTGTGCTTTCAGGTTTGTCCAAATTTTTGTGCAAGTTTCCCGTTGTTATGTTTTCAAGAATCTGAACTATGTTTCTTGATGTTTTGTTTTAATAGAAAAAAACCGGGGAGATAAGGGAAGGGGAAATTGGGGGAGGGGGAATCAAACCCTCACCAACTAGGTGAAAGTTGAAATAGCCAACCAACTGAGCTACTAAGATTCCCCTTTCTTGATTTGTTTAAAACAAGGCTTGAGGGTATAACAGATGATTTGACAAATTGAAATTGAGAAGAGCTAATGCAGCAGTTCAATTTGTTTCCTTTGCTCTGCTAGGATAATCAATTTTCTTCATTGTTTATCCAAAATACCAGCATCTTTAATCTTGAAGGAGAGTTAAACAGTAGCGGATCCAGAATTTAGACATTGTAGGTCCTGTGTCAAGAAAGTATGTTTTGGAGTGTATATATCTAAATCTTTCTACACTTGTTTCGCACACACACTCAGACACAGATACATATGATTCAACCATGAAACACTGAGTTATGCCGAACCTATAAAACCATGTTGGATCCGTCACTGGAGTTAAATGACTTTGTGACCTTATGGCGTACCATAATTCAGGTACTGCAAGAGGATGTGGCTGGCAAAAGATAGGGGCAATTGTCAACTTGGGAGCTTATTACCTTTTCGGGATACCTGCTGGTATAATATTAGCTTTTGTCTACCATTTTGGTGGAAAGGTATTCCCTCGAGCTTCTCATTTCTTGGCAATTTCTGGCTTTGGAACTAGTCGAAAAACTTACAATATGGTTTTTCAGGGACTTTGGTTGGGAATCAGTCTTGCTCTTTTTGCACAAGCACTACTTCTTTTAGTAGTTACTCTGCGGACAAATTGGGAAAAACAGGTAAAACTCTTTGGTAACTCAGCCAGATTGTTGAATTGTGTTATCAACTCATGTAAAAGTTTAAACTGTTAGAAAGAACACAGTTTTAATTACTTAATTATATTATGTCTCAACACAAATCACCAGTCAAACTGGTAAGGTCAAGTTCTATGAAATATAGTGATAATGCAAGTCTCCTCTGAGTTTTGCAGGCAAAGAAGGCAGCTGATAGGGTGACTTCAGAGCTAGCTAACAGAGAAGAAAATGCAGAATGACATAACATGACAAGATACTTACAAGTTCATCTAATTCTTCTTGGCATCTTGTTGGCCAATTGACTAACTTACATCTCCAAAATCTGAAGATCTCTTAGGTTTGGGGACTCAGAGCTCACACTCGCGACGACTGGTTGATGACTTATACAACAGTTTTTCAGGATTTGCCTTTGTATCTTGGGATCATAATCTTGAAGGTCCTTGCCTCGCACTATTATAACCACAAGATAATGTTCGAATTGGGGCTTTACGTTCGTAGAAATGATCAAGAAGTACTCCCTTGGACATTTTAAGGCTAGTATAAATCCTGGAAGGCAATTCTGATTGGTCAAAGATATTGATCCAATGCTTTTAAAACTTATAATTACCATAAACTTACTTGGTTGAGTTTATCTAATGCATTTACTAGCAGTCTCAAGGCATCATATTCTATTTTGGAAATTAGCATTTCTTTATGTACTCTAGCTTTCCATTATTATTGCCACTCTAATCTTCTCTACTTAAGCTTTCAAAGGTATGCCTAGGGCTTCGGTCTAGTGGTAATAGTGTCCTAAGTGATGTATGGATTAGGCGCACGTTACGGCTTCGGCCCTGGAGCAAACAAAAACTTGGTAGTATATGTTAATGCTAAATTTACTAATAACTTTAAATATCTTCTACTTCATCTTTACCCTTGGCCTCGTTAAACTCCTCAAGCCAGAGGCGGATCTAGGATTTTTATAATATGGGTGCACCACTAAAAAAAAAGGAGGAAAAAGAAAGTATTAAGTGGGATTTGATCCCTGATCCTCTTAGTAAATAACTAAACATTCAACCAAGTGCACCATTTAGCCTGTTTGGAGCATGGGTGCCAGCAGATAATACTAGACCAATTCTAAAAAAATATGTACATAAAATGCCTAGTTCACGTGACCCATATATTTGCCTATAAATCCCCCCTTGCCTCAAGATACTGGTTGATAAGTTTTACATAGGAGTATTATATACATGATTCCTTAGAAGAAAGATACTGGTTGTACTAAGAAAACAGAAAATATCAACTAAACTAAGAGCAAAAATGTAAAATATCTAGGAATATATACACAATTTACTTTCCCCAATGTAGAAGCCTTTTGCCAAATATCATCTATATTTTATCCATTGGGACAACACTATCAGCTTTGGTTGGGCTTTGTTATAAAGAATTCTATTTCTATCTTATGTCTGCCCCTACATAAGAAAGATTTTTTTTATAAATTTGTCTTTACTTATGATTCCAAAAGTTTTAGCATAGAGATGACAAAAAGTGCAAAAAGATCTTTACTTAAATATATCCTTTTTCTTTTCTTTTTAACTAGTTGCAAAATACTAAAACAAACAATGCCAACATTCTGCCAAAAGGAATCAATCTTGAAAATGTTTGATTTTTCAACCTTTCAGTTTTAGCCATTTGTGTTTTGTGAAGGCAAAGTTGAGGAGGGAAAATGGATATTCAAGAAAGGGAAATAGACCTTGAGTGTCCACTAATATCAAAGTCAAGAAATGAGGAATCAAAGAACAAGAGAAAATTTGATGAATTTTTTGAAGAAGTGAAGAAGTTGTTGGGATTAGCAGGACCTTTAATGTCAGTAAATCTTCTGTTATATTGTTTACAGGTTATTTCTGTAATGTTTGTTGGTCATCTTGGAGAATTAGCTCTTTCTGGTGCTTCTATGGCTACTTCTTTTGCCACTGTCACTGGTTTCAGCTTGTTGGTAAGTCCTTTTTTCAGTTAAGATTGTTGCTTCCGTGTGATCAGGAGGTCACAAGTTCGAGTCGGGAAAACAGCTTCTTGCAGAAATGCAGGATAAGGCTGCGTACAATAGACCCTTGTGGTCCGACCTTCCCCGACCCCGCGCATAGCAGGAGCTCTGGGGTCCGGGCTGCCCTTTTTTATTG
Organism: Nicotiana knightiana; assembly: GCA_005239525.1. NCBI lineage: Eukaryota > Viridiplantae > Streptophyta > Magnoliopsida > Solanales > Solanaceae > Nicotiana > Nicotiana knightiana. Next base: position 22,364 of record ML383000.1, on the reverse strand, counting down.
CTGCTTTGATATGTAAATCTCCCAAAGGGAGTTAATGAACTGTTCTATAGGATTAAATTACTCTGCCAAATTAGCTTAAAACATTTTTGTTGAAAGTATTTGTGGTATTTAACTACTTAACATATACTTGTTTTGTTAAATCTATACAAGTTTCTTTCTTTAAGTGTTTGTCATTGTACCAAAATTTACCTTTTGTCTCTGCATTTTGGATTAATCAGATGGGAATGGGAAGTGCATTGGACACAATCTGTGGGCAAGCATATGGTGCTAAGCAATATCATATGCTTGGCATTCATATGCAAAGGGCAATGATTGTTCTTCTTTTAGTCAGTATTCCTCTAGCCTATATTTGGGCAAATGCAAGACATATTCTTGTAATCTTGGGACAAACTCCGGAAATAGCAGCCGAAGCAGGAAATTATGCACGTTTTATGATACCGAGCCTCTTTGCCTATGGACTACTACAATGCCAGATTAGGTTTCTACAAGCACAAAACAATGTCCTCCCAATGATGTTAACTGCAGGAGTCACTACTTTATTGCATTTATTCAGTTGTTGGATTCTCGTGCTCAAAACCGGCCTTGGCAATAAAGGGGCTGCTCTGGCTAATGCTGCATCGTACTGGATTAACGTGTTCTTGCTAGCTGCATATATTATGATATCGCCTTCTTGTAAAAGTACTTGGACGGGATTTTCAAACAAAGCATTTTCTGATATCCCGAGATATCTTAGACTTGCAATTCCTTCAGCCATTATGCTTTGGTAATCCTTAGTCACTTCTACTAATGAATGCATAGACATATAATTCAATTGAATGAATGAATTTGATTATTTTTTCTTGAATGGATTCAGCTTAGAGAGTTGGTCATTTGAAATGATGGTTCTGTTATCTGGTCTTCTTCCTAATCCAAAACTAGAAACGTCGGTTCTTTCCATCAGGTTAGTTCTTTAACACATTACTATCATATGCAACAACATGTTCCTATGATATTTCGCCCGGGCCTAATATTACTGTTGTTTGCATTTTCCAGCCTTAATACATCTAGTATGATATATATGTTGCCTTTTGGACTAAGTGGTGCCACAAGGTGAATGTGAATTTCATACTTAAAACATATTTTCCTTCTCAATCTTCTTTCACAATTGACACTACCCTTACTATTTCTTACACTTTGTGTTTCTCCATCATCAGCATAAGAGTTTCCAATGAATTAGGCGCTGGACGACCAAAAGCAGCTCGTGTAGCAGCGTATACTGCACTATTTTTAGCTAGTACAGAAGGAATTTTATTAGCAATATTCATCATTTCGGTTCGTAAATTATGGGGCCATTGTTATAGCAATGAAGAAGAAGTAGTAACGTATGTAGCGGAAATGTTGATGTTTATAGCAGGATCCCATTTCATAGATGCAAATCAATCTGTACTTTCAGGTTTGTTCAAATCTTCTTTTTGACATTTTCCAACAATCTTATATTTCTAATAATATTTGTTGCCATGTGACCAGGAGGTCACGAGTTCGAGCCGTGGAAACAGCCTCTTGCAGAAATTCAGGATAAGGCTGTGTACGATAGACCCTTGTGGTCCGGCATTTCCTCAGACCCCGCGCATAGCGAGAGCTTAATGCATTGGACTACCCTTATATTTCTAATAATGCAAGTTTTATATGCTAAAATCTCACTTCAGGTATTGCTAGAGGGTGTGGTTGGCAAAAGATAGGTGCAATTGTTAATTTGGGAGCTTATTACCTATGGGGAATTCCTGCTGGTATTTTATTAGCTTTTGTATATCATGTTGGAGGAAAGGTACTCATTTATGCATTTGATTTTATTTGAATTTTTTATTTATTTATCTTTTTAAACAAAACTGATATTCATATTTTTCTAATGGTGTTTAAAGGGACTTTGGTTGGGACTCACTCTATCCCTTTTGGCTCAAGCCCTGATTTATTTAGTAGTTACTCTCAGAACAAATTGGGACAAAGAGGTAAATCTAGTTTTCTCCTACTTCTAAAGTTTCACCATATAGAATGTTCATGGATAGAACTTGAGTTATATCCACCAATACCTATGTTGCTCGGACTTTTCGAAAATACTGATGAGTGCGTGCCGGAACCTCCAAAAATAATGTATTTTTGAAGGATCCGACACGAGTGCGGCAGCTGTCTTGGAGAGTCTGCGTGACATAGACCAACACTATAGACATTTTCTATACCACTAATATAATTTAATATGTGATAATAAGTTCATTACCATTTTTATTAAGTTCATGATTTACTTGAATAAGCTTAAAAATGATATGATTGTGAAAATATTCTTACTTCACCAAACTCTTTTAACTCTTCTAGATGATGCAACTTTCCTCTATCCTTTTTGTAGGCAAAGAAAGCAGCTGATAGGGTGATTCCTGAGCTAGCATAGAAGAAAAAGATTCTAAGTTAAAAAAAGATTTACTGAAGTTCTTTAGCATTCCTTTTTTTATTTACTAAGAAGTGAGCAAATATTATTGTTGCTACTATGCATATTTCTGAAGAAACATGAAAACTATAGAAAAACATGCCAGTGGAAGAAAAATAAGCAGGGTTGAAATGTACTTTGCCCTCAGAGAGTGATGCCGACCCCAACTTGTTTGGGATTGAGGCGTAGAAAGTGTTGTTATTGTAGTGAATGTCGATTTCGCTCAATAACATCAATGTTCACCTCAGAAGTTTGGAGAAATACATGGATAGACATCCAAACTTACCAATTATCAAGTAGACACAAATAATAGATTGTGAATCCTATAAATCAAATGAGTTGTAGTAGAATTCTGAACTCAAATTCGTAAGGTTCAAATCTTGATCAATCACACATGACACATGTAGACTAGTGACTATATAGACACCTCCCGGTAGTCTGTCTCGTGCAAAAATCTGACTTGGCGACGCCCTTTTAATATGTCCGCTTAACAGTTCATAATTGACGCCCTCTCAATCGCTTAAACTAAAGAACAAACTCGGGTACAGAGGATGTCTGAGCCAGAGACAACTTACTGTCTGAGAGGTTTTTAGAGCAACTCAATCTGTGTTCTTACTTATAAGCTTTGCACAAACTTATATTAATATTTGGAACACAAGAAATGGAAGGAATTTTGTTTTGGCAAAGAACAAACACAAAACCAGTCCTTCCTAAACAAACACAAAGCCCATTGAACTAAATCTAATACATCACATTCAATTATTCTCTACAATGATAAATGAGATTTTATGTTGATTCTCGAGTCACCCTTTCTGCTGCTTTCATTGCCTACAAAACACATAGCAGACATGCATTATTAACAAGGGTTGTGGTGGAGTGGCATGTACTCTTTCATAACCAGAGGTCTCAGGTTCGAATCCCTGGGTATGGAATCGTCTTTGTTAGGAGGCGCTTTACCCTCAACGTGGGACTTCCCAGTAGTGAATTTGGATCTAGTCGGGCCCCAATTTGAGTACCGGATACCGAATGGGAAACCAAAAAATATAAAAACTCAATGAAAGTAGCTGCATAAATTGGTGATTGAGATTGAAACAAGCCTCAGAATGAGCAAAAACCAAGCTTTACCTAGTTGTCCGAATCTGTTAGCAGAATAACAACTAAATAAATTAGTGCTTGTGCAGAATGGGCCAGAATGATTCCCAGCCAAAGTCCCTTTAATACAATTGAAAAAGTATTGAGTATCATCAGTTTTTCCATAATTCTAAGTAACAAAGAAATAAAATGTGCGATAGAATAATACCTTTCCTCCAAGATGGTACACAAAAGCTCCAAGTACTTTTGCAGGAAGGCGATGTCCTAACATATGCAGCTAGCAAGAACACATTAATCCATTAAGACATAGCATTAGCCAGAGCAGCACCTTTACTACCAAGGCTGGTTTTGAGCACGAGAATCCAACAACTAAAAACATGCAACAACAGAACATCATGGGCCGGACATTGTTTTGAGCTTGTAGAAACCTAATCTGGCATTCTAATAGTCCATAGGCAAAGATGCTCGGTATAGTTTCCTGCTTCGGCTGCTATCTCAGGATCTTGTTTCAAGATTACAAGAATATGTCCTGCATTACAGGCAATAGCTATGCTGACTAAAACATTGCCCTTTGCATATGAGTTCCAAGCACCATATGATTGACCACAAAGTGTCTCCACTGCACTTCCCATTCCCAACTGATCAAGCAAAATAGAATCAAGACGACTATCACATAGCTAAAAAAAAGGGCAGCCTGGTGCACTAAGCTCTCGCTATGCGCGGGGTCCGCGGAAGGGCCGGATCACAGAGGTCTATCGTACACAACCTTACCCTGCATTTCTCCAATAGGCTGTTTCCACGGCTCGAACCCGTGACCTCCTGGCCACACAACAATAACTTTACTAGTAACGCCAAGAATCGTAAAATGGGATGGATAAAGTAAAAGAAAGACTAACCAACAAGCTGTAGCCAGTCACAAAGGCAAACGACGTAGCCAAAGAAGCACCAGAAAGAGCTAGCTCTCCGCGATGACCGACAAACATAAGAGAGATCACTTGTAAGAAATACAACAGAAGATTTACTAAAATTAATGGCCCTGCCAATGCCAACAACTTGTTCACTTGTTCGAAAAACTCATCACATTTTCTCTCATTTCTTGAGCCAGAGGACACTCCTCCGTGTCTTGTTTCCTTTCTTGAGTATCCATTTTGCTAACTTTGTCTCACAAAACACAAAATGGTATTCAGAGTCAGAAGAGATGATAAAAATGTTAAGAGGTGTTAGTTAGTTTAAAGAATATTGCTGTTACTACGAAGAGTATTTATAGTATGCTAATTGGATTTTATTTTGTCCTTATTATGTAACAAAAAGATGATGTCAAAAATAATTAGGAATGACAATCCTTATATAATATTAGGTTAAACAAGTCTTAATTATGAGCCAATCAATCATATAAAATTGACCGGCTTTCAACACATAAAATGGGGGAATTTAAAAATAGTCAGATTTATATGCGCTCATTCAAAAATAACAACAGTTTCAAAAGTAATCGAAATTTAGCCACTTTTCATGTAAAGATAAATCTGAACGAAAGCACTGTTCAAGATCCGAAAAATACTCCAGCATAATACAGTGAAATTATAGTATATTATACTGGAGTTCCAGCATAAGTATATTGGAAGTTCATGTGTAATATACCGGTCCAGCATAATATTCTGGAAATTCATACACATGTGTTCCAATCTCCAGTATATTATGCCGGAACTTTTCGCGTGTTGGAGTTCAAGCATAATATATTGGAAGTTCATACACAGGTGCACCGATCTCCAGTATATTATGCTGGAAATTTTCGTATTGCAGCAAAGTAGTGGCTATTTTTCAATGACTTTGCAAACACTGGCTATTTTTGAGTGACTAATCCAAAAACTGACTAGCCCATACTATTATTACATGAAATGGTTATACATGTTTTTACTAAGTGATATCTCAGTATGTTAATTTATCTACCCTTAATAGGTAATAGAATAATAATAGGATCTTCTACCTAATTATTAGGTAAATGTTATAAATTGCATTGGTGGATGTCCATTTACACTCATGCACGTAACCGATTAGTACTATTAGACTAATTAACGTTTGTAACTCATGGGTGATTTTTTGTCACGATTCAAATTTTCCTCCGTTGGGTATTGTATCGACATCTAGTCTTAAGGACTCGGTAAGCCTAATATGAAATGAATATGAAACATAATATTAAAACTTTTAGATGCTTTTTGAAATAAATCTCTATACATTGCACACCTTCCCAAAACCCAACGAGTACAAGTCATAAGCTTTAAGAAATTTTCACTAAAATCTCTAATTACCACTGTCCGAAATAAGTACAACAGTGTATGAACAAGAATATAAGAAGGTGACACTAAAACAGTGAACGCTGAAGCGGTTTTACCTTGAGTATCCATGACAGCAGCCGCGCTGCTAACAATCAAACGGCCGGCTATGCAAAAACCTGGAATCTGCACAAAATGCGCAGAAGAGTAGTATGAGCACACCACAACGGTGTCTAGTAAGTATCAAGACTAACCTCGGTGAAGTAGTGACGAGGACTAGTCAAGACACCCGCTGGTCTAATAATTAAACAGGTATATATGTATAAAATGACAGAATATGACATCTATCTAATGACTACACAAGATAGTAAATAAACGAACAACTACAATGCGGAAGGAAATAAAGCAAACAACAACAGAACAACATAATAATACACAGAAAGATGTGCAGAAATACAAACCAAACCGGAAACCACAACGCAATCAGAACACTAGTAACTCAGCACCGCATTAGTTTGTCCACATCAGGCTTTAGCCAATAAAACCCAATAAATTGGTCAAATCCTCGAGTGAAACTTTTCAACCGCAAGTTTATATTGAAAGCTTTTTAAAAATATAATTATTTTAGTGTGAAAATTTCCTTCAAAATATAGATCCTCCAAAGATATATAAATATACTTTATAAAACGAAATCCTAAAACAAAATTCCTTTCAATAAAAGCTTTTCAAATGTACCTTTCCAGTAAATATTTTTCAAACATAATTTCCTCCAAGATAAACGCTTTGCAAATATAGTTTCCTTCAAGGTAAATTCCTTTCAACTTTACTTTTCCATAATTGTCCTTCAAACATAGTTTTCCTTCAATATAAAACAACCGGGATTCCGTACCGCAGCTCAGAATTTAGTCATGTAGTACATGGGGAAAGCTCCCGGAATACGTCCGTAGTCCCAATTTAAATATGCAATGCAGTACAGGGGGAAAGCTCCCGGAATACGTCCGTAGTCCCAATTTAATTATGCAATGCAGTACATAGGGAAAGCTCCCGAAATACGTCCGTAGTCCCAATTTAAATATGCAATGCAGTACAGGGGGAAAGCTCCCGAAATACGTCCGTAGTCCCAATTTAAATATGCAATGCAGTACAGGGGGAAAGCTCCCGAAATACGTCCGTAGTCCCAACATACATTGCCACGACAAGCACAAAAGCAACAAAAGACAGAAATGCAAAGTGCGACGAGCAAATCAATACAAGAACTTAAATCACAATAATGGTAAAGCTCACTCATAAGAAGTAGCCCCTATAGGGAATGCCAAGCACAAAGAGAAACAATGTAACGAGGGGAAAACAAAAGAATATAGCAACGATTCACAATATTCAAGTTCACAACAATAAGAAACCAAATCATCTCGGCAAGGGAAAACAGCTATAACCAATTTCGCTTAAACAATTAGCTTTACGGAATAAAACTCAGCTTAAACGATGCTCAGTAATAGGCAGCACCAAGAAAAATACCATCAACATGGATGATTATCAAACTAAACCTAAGTAACACTTAAGGGAAAATCATATAAATCACATATACGACTCACGGGCATGCTTGACACCAACGTATAAATATTCCAATTACTGCTAAACAATTATAGAGCGAGATTATACTAATTCTAGTCAAATAGGCAGTTTATGAAGGAAGATATAGCATGACGGTAGAAAAGGTAAAATGTTCAGTTAAGTCAATTAAGATCAAATAAACAACAAAGGGAAACTAAAAGCAAGAAAAATCTAATTCAAGCAGGACAGGATGAAACTAGCAATCAGTAACTCAGTCATAGCAATTACAACTTCATACACAGGGAATATAAGGACCTAAGAATCCTAAAAAGGCCAACCTATTTACAAAAAAGTCCGAGTACGTACTCGTCACCTCGTGTACACTGCTACAATCAACATAGAAGACTAAAACCCTAAAGGGTAATTCCCCCACACAAGGTTAGGCAAGATACTTACCTCAAAGATGACAATCCGGTACTCAAAATGAACTTCTCGGGTGAAAAGACCTCCGGACGGCTCAAATCCAACTATAACAACTCCAAAACACACATAAATCGTATAAGTGACTATTCCGAATAATAAAGCTTCAATCTTTACAAAAATATAAAAATCGATCCAAGAGTTGACCCCCGGGCCCGCTCCTCGTAACCCGACAAAATTTACAAAAATCGAATACCCATTCCAATACGAGTTCAATCATACAAAATTTATCAAATTCCGATACCATTTGGTCCCTCAAATCACGATTTTTTATTTTAGAAATTTTCTTCCAAAACCAACATTTTCCTCAACTCAAAACACAAATTAAATGATGAAAAAGAAGATAAAATAGTTGAGTATATTCAATTATAGTTGAAGAATACTTACCCAATAGAATTTCGTGAAAAACCCATCAAAAATCGCTAAGAACCGAGCTCTAGAAGTCAAAATATGATAAAAATGGCCCTCAATTTTGGATATAATCTGTTTGCCCAGATTTTCAAGCATTGCGATCGCGAAAGTTTAAGTGCGATCACGTAGAGGAAAATAATTACTGGCCTAAAATGTGCTATGAGATCGCGTAAGGACTGATGCAATCGCATAGAAGGAAAAATCAGAAGACAAAATCAGCACTAAAGAATAGAAGAAAATTGACCCGAAGCCCATCCGAAACACACCCGAGGCCCCCAGGACCCCGTCTAATCACACAAACAAGTCATATAAGCTAACATAGACTCGCTCGAGGTCTCACATCACATAGAATAACGCCGAAACGATGAGTCAAACCATAATTCGAATTTATGAACTTTCAAATCTTCAAATATCAAAACTCGTGCCGAAACCTATCAATTCAACCCGGAATGACGTGCAGACAAGTCATAAATAACACAACGGACCTGCAACTACTCCCGGAATTCCATTCCGAGCCCGATATCAAAATTTCACCTATCGGCCGAAATCGCCGAAATTTTAACTTTCGCCGAATTACCTCAAATTACTCTACGGACCTCCAAAACCAATTCGGAACGCGCGCCTAAGTGCAAAGTCATCATACGAAGCTGTTGACATCACCCAAAACTCATTCCGAAGCCGTTCACTCAAAAGTCAAATCTCCGGTCAACTTCCATTACTTAAGCTTCAAAAATTGAAATTTTCCTTCCAATTTGACTCCGGATCATCTAATAACTGAATCTAACCACGCACGCAGGTTGATATACACAATATGGAGCTGTTCAAGTCCTTAAGCCACCGAACAACTTAAATTCTCAAAATGACCGATCGGGTCGTTACATTCTCCCCCTTTTAAAACAAACGTTCGTCCTCGAATGTGCCAAAATTCACCTCGAACTCATCCAATCACTGATTGCACACTTCCAACACACTTCGGCGGGTGATCCCGCATCGCCCCCAACCTACATAAGCCTAATGACACAATCACCACTACAATTTAGCCTACTATCATCACCGATAAGCCTCATACCTCAAGTTCTCACCTCCTACTCATCTCCAAAAGACCCAATTCTAAATCCATATCCGGTGTCAGCCTCAACCAGCTGCACCGACTCATGACTACACCCACAAGGCATGACCACACAATATAGCACATCACACATAGGCTCATAATAACACTTCTGATCACAATAGCTGCCTGAAATCAATCCAGCACTGGCGACTAGCCTCATATTTGAAAGAACTCTGTTTCAACCTCTCATAGTACTGATAATGATGCAATAAACACGAAGACCTCATTATTAGAAACTTGAATCACCAAGCCACAACTACCACCACCGGGCATACATCCTGCAAGCTAAAACTAAAGAAGCACATAACGAAAATGACTGAATATGAAAAGAGAAATATCTAAAGGAGCTATCAAACAAGCCCATAGGCACAACTCTCTACCAATACTAACCTGCACAACAATATAACAAGGAAAGAATTACAGCAAACGAACAAATCACAAGGATCCCATCCCGATATAACTTCCACCACGGTACTCAGCCCGGTCCAAACATATCGAATCACAAAATATCACGAGGGTCTCGCCCCCAACTCTAAGTCACATACCGAATATATATCATACCAATTTAAATCTCCCACTGACTCATCTCGGTGAATAAAATCATAACTCTCACCTAACTCACATCTCGATGGAGTATCAATTCACAGACCGTAACCAAAATACTTAAGAAAATCACATAAAGCTTACCATGATGAACAACAAGGACTCACTTCTAGTCTCACCACTATCAATGATGAATAAAAACAACGATAGACATGGGCTACTGCTTATAAAATCTCCCAGCAGGAGAAAACATGAAAAGAAAGTGAAAAGCATGAAACTCACTCATAAATAAAGCAAAAAATAAGGGAAACTCGTCCCGACCAACAGAACTATAGTGAAATACAAATGGTGCACCTATGCAACAGATCAAAACATGCCTGTATGGTAACATCTAGCCCAACAGCCTTCAACCTACTATATGAAACACATCAACGGGCCGGGCCTCCCCCTCTTGGCATCCTCTACTCACCTGAATACCCTGCTGTGACACACCTGCATGGATCCTGGGATAACCTCTCACCCTGTGACTGGTACCCCCACACTCAACACAACCTCTCTGTTGATGTGGCTGTGGAAACTGCAACACGAGTACTCTGAGACCCATGAGTACCTGAAACCCCATGCGAAACTGGTAATGCAAACTGAACTGACTGACCCACAAAAACCTCTACCGCCTCGTACCTTGCCTCCATAATAAGGACTAGTAGATTTCTCCAGTCTACGAGGCCTCCTTGCCTCCCTGAACTCTCTCTCATGATCTCGTCTGTCCTCCCGGTCCCACATGCTCTCTAACCGGCGAGAGATCCTTACGACCTGTTGAAACGAGGCATCCGACTCTAACTCCTGAGTCCTGCTGAACCGAATATCATGCCTGAATCCCTCAATGAATCTACAGACTCGACTCCTAACTGAAGCAACCAAGTGAGGTGCATATCTGGCCAACTCACTGAATTCGACATAGTGCTCCAACACTGACATAGTGCCCTAACGAACTGCTTAAACTCCATGCGCCATGCATATCAGAGGGATTGGAGTGCAAACTCCCTCAAAAACATCTCTGAAACCTGAATCCAGGCAAGTGAAGCTGACTCGGCCTGGCTACCCCAACTCATATGCCCGTCACCACTAAAAAACCGCTCTCTGAGCTGAGATGTGACAAAAGCAACCCCGCTCGTCTCCACAATACTCATTGTACGGAGAATGCGGTGACACTCCTCCAGGAAACCCTGGGCACCATCTGTCGCCAATCCACCAAAGATAGGAGGGTGGTACTTCTTGTACCTCTCAAGTAAGTTTTCCTTCCTCAGATGCTGCTGCCCTAATCATGGGCTGAACTAGGACCACAAGCTGTGCTGCCATGATAACTAGAACCTGACCAACATGATCTCGCTGCTCTGGAGTGTAGACGGTGGGAGTTTGAACTCCTCCCCTGATCCGTGGAGTAGCCGGTGCACTAGAATCAATCCCGCCTGAGTCAATGTACCAATTATACTCAAAAACTGCGCCCAGGTCTCCTGAAGTCTACGGTAGCAACAAATACCTCCAGTACCTGTCCCCCAACTAAAACTACTGGCGGCTCCTCAACGACTGCTCTGGTAGGCATCTTAACTACAACACGTGCTCCTCGTCGGCCTCTGTCTTTGATCCTTGCGACATTTGCTTCGGGGTAACATCATCAGGAGCCGCAGCTCGTGTCCTCACCAACTGTGAGAGAATGGAACGATAATTTCAAACTTCAAGATCAATTAACTCCCATGATAGGAATGAAGGAAGTGAAATTGTCCTAATATTCTGTAGCCTCTCGAAGATAAGTATAGGCGTCTCTGAACCGATCCGCAAGACTCTATTAGACTCGCTTATGACTCATAGCACCTATGAACCTAGAGCTCTGATACCAACCTGTTACGACCCAAATTTCCCTCCGTTGGTTATTGTGACAGCACCTAGTCTTAAGGACTAGGTAAGCCTAATATTACATGAATATGAAACATAATATTAAAACTTTTAAATGCTTTTTGAAATAAATCTCTATACATTGCACACCTTCCCAAAACCCGGCGAGTACAAGTCATAAGCTTTAAGGAGTTTTCACTAAAATCTCTAATTACCACTGTCCAAAATAAGTACAACAGTGTATGAACAAGAATATAAGAAGGTGACTCTAAAACAGCGAACGCTGAAGCGGTTTTACCTTGAGTATCCATGACAGCAGCCGGGTTGCTAACAATCAAACGGCCGGCTATGCAAAAACCTGGAATCTGCACAAAATGCGCAGAAGAGTAGTATGAGCACACCACAACGGTGTCCAGTAAGTATCAAGACTAACCTCGGTGAAGTAGTGACGAGGACTAGTCAAGACACCCGCTGGTCTAATAATTAAACAGGTATATATGTATAAAATGATAGAATATGACATCTATCTAATGACTACACAAGATAGTAAATAAACGAACAACTACAATGCGGAAGGAAATAAAGCAAACAACAACAGAGCAACATAATAATACACAGAAAGATGTGTAGAAATACAAACCAAACCGGAAACCACAACACAGTCAAAACACTAGTAACTCAACACTGCATTAGTTTGTCCACATCAGACCGTAGCCAATAAAAACCAATAAATTGGTCAAATCCTCGAGTGAAACTTTTCAACCGCAAGTTTATATTGAAAGATTTTTAAAAATATAATCATTTTAGTGTGAAAATTTCCTTCAAAATATAGTTCCTCCAAAGATACATAAATATACTTTACAAAATGAAATCCTCAAACGAAATTCCTTTCAATAAAAGCTTTTCAAATGTACCTTTCTAGTAAATAATTTTCAAACATAATTTCCTCCAAGATAAACGCTTTGCAAACATAGTTTTCTTCGAGGTAAATGCCTTTCGACTTTACTTTTCAATAATTGTCCTTCAAACATAGTTTTCCTTCAATATAAAACAACTGGGATTCCGTCCCGTAGCTCCGAATTTAGTCATGCAATACAGGGGGAAATTTCCTGGAATACGTCTGTAGTCCCAATTTAAATATGCAATGCAGTACAGGGGGAAAGCTCCCGAAATACGTCCGTCGTCCCAATTTAAATATGCAATACAGTACAAGGGGAAAGCTCCAGGAATACGTCCGTAGTCCCAATTTAAATACGCAATGCAGTACAGAGGGAAATCTCCCGGAATACGTCCTTAGTCCCAACGTACATTTCCACGATAAGCACAAAAGCAACAAAAGACAGAAATGCAAAGTGCGACGAGCAAATCAATACAAGAACTTAAATCACAAGAATGGTAAAGCTCACTCATAAGAAGTAGCCACTGTAAGGAATGCGAAGCACAAATAGAAACAATGTAACGAGGGGAAAACAAAAGAATATAGCAACGATTAACAATATTCAAGTTCACAACAATAAGAAACCAAATCATCTCGGTAAGGGAAAACAACTATAAACAATCTCGCTTAAACAATTAGCTTCACGGAATAAAACTCACCTTGAACAATGCTCAGTAATAGGCAAAACCAAGGAAAATACCATCAACATGGATGATTATCAAACTATACCTAAGTAGAACTTAAGGGGAAATCATATAAATCACAATATACGGCTCATGGGCATGCTTGACACCAACGTATAGGTATTCCAATTACTGCTAAACAATTATAGGGCGAGATTATACTAATTCTAGTCAAATAGGCAGTTTATGAAGGAAGATATAGCATGACGGTAGATGAGGTAAAATGTTCAGTTAAGTTAATAAGATCAAATAAACAACAAAGGGAAACTAAAAGTAAGAAAAATCTAATTCAAGCAGGAAAGGATGAAACTAGCAACCAGGAACTCAGTCATAGCAATTACAACTTTATACACATGGAATATAAGGACCTAAGAATCCTAAGACGGCCAACCTATTTGCAAATAAGTCCGAGTACTTACTCATCACCTCGCGTACACGGGCTACAATCAGCATAGAAGACTCATATCCTAAGGAGTAATGTCCCCACACAAGGTTAGGCAAGATACTTACTTCGAAGACGACAATCCGGTACTCAAAATGAATTTCTTAGGCGAAAAGATCCTCCGGACGGCTCAAGTCCAACTATAACAACTACAAAACACACATAAATAGTATAAGGGACTATTACGAATAATAAAGTTTCAATCTTGACAAAAATATAAAAATCGACCCCCAGGCCCGCACCTCGGAACCTGACAAAATTTACAAAAATTGAATACCCATTCTAATACGAGTTCGACCATACAAAATTTATCAAATTCCGATACCATTTGGTCCGTCAAATCACGATTTTTCATTTTAGTAATTTTCTTCCAAAACCAACATTTTCCTAGACTCAAAACACAAATTAAATGATGAAAATAAAGATAAAATCGTGGAATATATTCAATTCTAGTTGAATAACACTTACCCAATCAAATTTCGTGAAAAATCCATCAAAAACCGCTAAGAACCGAGCTCTAGAAGTCAAAATATGATAAAATGGCCTAGCCCTCGATTTTGGAATATAATCTGTCTGCCCAAATTTTTAAGCATTGCGATCGTGTAGAGGAAAATAATTACTGGCCTAAAATGTGCTATGTAATCGCGTAAGGACTGATGCGATCGCATAGAAGGAAAAACCAGAAGACAGAATCAACAGTGAAGAATAGAAGAAAATTGATCCGAAGCCCATCCGAAACACACCCGAGGCCCCGGGACCCTTTCTAATCACACAAAAAGTCATATAACCTAACACAGACTCGCTCGAGGTGTCACATCACATACAATAACGCCGAAACGATGAATCAAACCATAATTCGAATTTATGAACTTTCAAATCTTCAAATATCGAAACTCGTGCTGAAACCTATCAATTCAACCCGGAATGACGTGAAATTTTGCAGACAAGTCATAAATAACACAACGGACCTGCAACTACTCCCGAAATTCCATTCCGAGCCTGATATCAAAATTTCACCTATCGGCCGAAATCGCCGAAATTCTAACTTTCGCCGAATTACCTCAAATTACTCTACGGACCTCCAAAATCAATTCTGAACGCGCGCCTAAGTGCAAAGTCATCATACGAAGCTGTTGACATCACCCAAAACTCATTCCGAGGCCGTTCACGCAAAAGTCAAATCTCCGGTCAACTTCCATTACTTAAGCTTCAAAAATTAAAATTTTCCTTTCAATTCGACTCTGGATCATCCGGTAACTGAATCTAATCTCGCACGAAAGTCGATATACACAATGTGAAGCTGTTCAAGTTCTTAAGCTACCGAACGGAACTTAAATTCTCAAAACGACCGGTCGGGCCGTTACATTTTTTATCCTATGAAGAGTGTTCTGTCTTTTGTGCTGTGCATTTATTTCATATTAATGAACTTTAAAATTCACATAAAAATATTTTAAAAAATTCTTGAGTTGTAAAATAAACGTTAATTTTGTCACGAAGAGTAGAAAAAATGGGTGAATAAACTGGAAAAACACAAATAGTTCGAATGGTCTAAAATGTCAAAGCCATATGCGAGCTAACTTAATTCCCATTGCTATAATATATCCTCACTATTTTTCTGCCATTTCATGTTTAAAGTCATCTTGACAGTCATAGAAAGATAACAAGGCCCAAGAAATACAATAACTTTGTAGATGAAACACTAAAACAATAATAACAATAATAAACTCAGTCTTAGTATAATCCCACAAGCTATCTAAAAAGTAGAGAGGTAATTCCCGAAAGACCCTCAACTCAAGAAACGATGAAAAGAAAGCAATATAAGTAATAAATAGTAATAACAACAAGATAATAAAAGAACGAAGCGAAAACAGGTAACCTCGTCAGTAGTCAGAATTAAGTTAAGCTTTTAAAATCTCTCACGATGATAGTCTAATCAACTATTTGTTAGCTTCAAGGTTTCACGTATTAATTTTGATGATACCAAACCAACATAATTATTAATCAAAGAACATTTACTTGTGATAATCCTATTTTTTGCACAAGTTTATTTAAGAAAGAAAATACTGGTAAAGATCCAAATAAATATGGGAAAGAGAATATCATGTGAAGAATTTATCAAGGAAGATAATTTTTCAGAGATTTAATCTCCAAACGTCATAGAAGAAATAATATTTGAAAGTGAATATCAACTATTGAATGGCTTACTACAATATCAGAAGAAGAATCTATGGAAATTATGGATGGAAGGTTTTTCAACATCTTGAAAGGAAAGTTGCTAAAATCATGGAGAAGATTTATTATTTTGTGGAAAGAAGGGATATTACAAGGCAAAGAAGAATATATTCTTATGGAAAGAAAATATATTATGGGTATAGTATAATC
The DNA here is from genome assembly GCA_005239525.1 of Nicotiana knightiana. Classification (NCBI taxonomy): domain Eukaryota; kingdom Viridiplantae; phylum Streptophyta; class Magnoliopsida; order Solanales; family Solanaceae; genus Nicotiana; species Nicotiana knightiana. The sequence continues at coordinate 6,114 of ML383000.1, read as the reverse complement.
TATATTATGGAAAGAGATTATTTATCAAGATCAAGAAAGCAGTCAAAGATATATTAAGATGTATCAGAAAATGAAAGAAGTACGAGGAGGCAAAGAAAGAGAATCTCATCAGTATCTATTCTTAGAAGGAAAGAAGGCTTATTGAATATAAAATCTATGACACAAGGAAGTGAAGATAGTAGTGGATCGTGACTTTGCTAATTAAAGAAGTACAATGGAGCAACAATCAAGAGGCATTTATGGTATTCCAAAGAATGCAAAAGATTAACAGTTCTGTGCAGGCTGTCTCCGCATCAGTCGACTAAGTCTAAATATAGTTGACTAAGTTTTTTAATAGGCGTATAATTCATCCCTCCCCTCTTGTACTTTCAATTGGTATCAGAGCAGGTCTCACATCTTTGTTTTTGCTTAACAACAAGTGAGAAAAGATCCATGACAGGTCATCAAATTACTGAAACCGTACTTCAAGAGGGTTACTCTACAAGAAGGCCACCGTACTTCAATAGTCAATACTATAGCCATTGGAAGGAAAGAATGAAGGTTTATGTTCAATCAATGGATTATCGAGCCTGGCTAATTATTCAGAATGGACCAAGGCCTATTTCGAGCAACAACGATGGAAAGAAGATTGTAAAAGGGGTATCCGTATTTGACTACACAAAAGAAAGTTGGATATTATGGAAACAAATGCTAGAGCAATCAACATGCTCTATTGTGCGATTAGTGAAGAAAATTATAAGAAAATATCTACCTGTGAGACTGCTAAAGCTATGTGGGAAAGATTGAAAAATATCCATGGGGACACCAACAAACTTAAGAAAATTGAATCCAAGTCAAATCTTGAAGAATCTGAAAATGGTGAAGATCGGGAAGACTTGGCCGTAATACCCAGGACAAGAAAAAAGAAGAATAGAAAGAAGCAGAACACAAAATCTCAATCCATCCAGAATCATCAAAAGAACCAAAAGAATGAGGTTCAACAACAAGAGAACATATGCTGCTACAAATGTGGTAAACCTGGACATATGAATTTAAAAGGTCCTAACCTCAAGAAGAAAAATCATAGAATCTCAACTTGGAGCGACGAGGATAATCAAGAATAAATGACAAACATATCTCTCAAGTAAATAGGAGAAACTAATGAGGTGTGCCTTAATGCTATTATGGATTGTGATCTCAAAAGCGACGAGAATGAATCTGAAGAACAAAATGATCACGAAAGAAGGTAGAACCTATGTTTTATGGCAATGGGAGAAACTAACAAGGTATGTTCCACTCCTATTACGTACCGCGATAAATATGATGAATTGCAGGAAAATATTGAATTGGTTCTCAACGACCTTGAGAAAGTTCTAAATGAATATAATAAGTTGAGGAAAGAGAAGAAGAATTGGGAGATCCAACTTGAAGAATATAACAGGTTGATACATGAGAAGAAAGATTTGGAGATCTAACTTGAAGAATATAATAAGTTGATAAATGAAAAGAAAGACTGAGATATTCAGCTTGAAGAATATCTGATGGAGAACAACTTACTTCAAGAAGAAAATTTTGAGCTTCACAAACAAATAAGCAGTTTGCACAAATCCCCCAACCACTGCTTTGATCGATCAAAGTCATCTCCTTGGCTTAACAACTATAAGTCTACTGAAAAGGGATCTACTGGTAAATGTACTACTTTGAACAAGTTGACTGAGGAAAGTTTCAAGTCAACTAATAAGGCAGCTGCAGGTAAACACTCTTCTTCTGATATTACATGCCACTATTGTGGCAATTCTGGAGATAAAGTATTTGCATGCAATTATGCCAAAAGTTTTGTTAGATCAAAATATGTATGGAGACCTAAGCAGTTACATGCATCTCGAATTACACAATCTACTAACCATGAAGAACCCAAAAAGATTTGTGTACCAAAAATAAACTAATTTGTTTTGCAGGTATTCTGAGTCCAGCCATAAAAAAAGATAAATGACATTTGCATAATGGCTGGTCAAGGCACATGCTTAAAGATGTTTCAAAATTCATAGATACTCTATAAATGATGAAGGAACTATTACACGTGATGGTAAAGTTTAAGTGAATGGTATCACTAAAGGTTATTCACGTTCCTTCGGATGCCTTATAAGGTGATACGTGTCTAGTAACATTTTTTTTTGGTTAAGTATAATATGATATGTACAACTACATATTTCTTGAGTCGACTAGCTGCAACATACTTCTATTATGTTTGGTGCTAATCTTATCCTTGACTTAGAAATTTTGAATAGGATGAATCTATATCTTGCATGAACCACATCATTTGTATAAGCATTAGGATAAGCAAGCATGCATGCATTCCTTTCATGTAATTGTGAGCTTAAGATAATTTATGAAGAGAATTACTTCTTATATCCTTTTTCTTTCTGAAAGTTTCTACATTTCATTCAAATATGAGAAGGTTATTTAACCTTGAGGCCTCTATAACTTGTGCCCATATGGAGATACTCGACCATTCCTAAGACTCAAAAGCTTGGAAGGTATAGGTATTTGTTTCTATTGATGTTTATCTATACTTTTGCTTAGGTTATATTCCTTAATAAGAAAATGATGGATTTGAAATGATTATAGATGTGAGTTATAGTATTTGTTCGACAATTTCTTTTTGCGTCATATATGATTTCTATCTTATTTAGTTTGGCGCCTGAATTGAATGCAGATTTGAAAAAAAACATCATTTTTGCATAAATTATCATCATTGGCTTACATGTGCTTTAATAATTTTTTATTGGATCTTATCTTGAATGAAATTCTATCTGAGTTATGGGAAGGATGAAAAATTAATTTTTGGTTATCTTATTTCCTTTGGTTGCAACTGTCATGGTAAGACTCTTGTTATATTCCTTATTCATTATTACTGACGATTTTATGAAATTCAGAATATTAGTTCTAGAGAAATCTCAACATGCGCGTTCTCTTTCCACTAATACTTTTTTGAGCAATTTTTGAATAAGGATGGAGAACTTGCAGTGGATAGCTTGCAATATACTGCTAGTGACACATCTATACTAGTTGAACTAGACAGTCATGAAGAAGTACTAAGCAGTGAATGCTGGATTCTAGCAATGCAAGATTTGTTGAACGAAGTTGAACGGATCAAAAGTATGAAATCTAGTACTAAGAAAATGAGCTGCAATCATGGATATCCAACAAGTATCTTGATGAGATTGGTAAGATTGTGAAAGTTAAGGGTAAACTTGTAGCCCAAGGTTTCACAACAAGAAGGTTTGTTTGTTCTTAGAGAGCTTTGTTAGAACATCATTTTTTCATGTGCATATTACAAAGTTTGTAAACTATTTTTATGGATGTTGAAATAATTTTGAAAGTGTTTGAAAATTGCATAACATTATTCTCTAAACTCTCTCTGGAACTAAAGGTTTTTTAGTCACATTCTTGTGACCAAAACTAGTTATCATTTGAAATAAATCATGTTTATCATCTGACGATTATTATTTCATATTTTTTTGGTAGTACTAACCAAAAGCATTTCAAGTATTTTGGAAATCTACCTAGAGGACATTGACCATCATCTTGCAGATAATTCCTCATATTTACGAAAGAAGTTGTTTTGGTAATAATATCCTAGTGTATCCTTTTTGGTAAAAATGATTCGTTATCATGGTATCTCTTTTATGTTTATCATTTGCGTGATTTCAAGTCTAGAAGCCTTGAAAAATGGTTATCATGATAGCATGTTTGCGGTTCGATTCTATTAAACTAGTTTTCAATAGATTCAAAAATGTGTCGTCCTGCCCTATGTTTTTAGAAGTCTAATAATTATTTTCAAATATTTGAAATTGTTTTAGGTTGACCTAAAATGAACTATAATTTTTGTACTTCGTATGGTCAGCAATGATTTGGTTACTCAAAAATTTTTCCAACTGAATCAAACATTTGGTATTGATTGCTTAGTGCTTATTATACCTGTCATTGGTTTTTCTGGATGAATTAATAGATTGTTCATTTATCTAATTGAGAGATTTTTGGAATATAAATTTTTTAATTGGGCGTATGCTTTATTATTAGTTATAGCAATTCATATCTTATTCCACCCTTTTGATGATGACAAAAAGGGAAGAAATAATGTGTACAAAAGCTCAAAAATTCAGCTAGAATGTATGGAGACAGGGGGGCATATATGAGGAATGCACAGAGTGAGGGGGAGTTCACACTTGTCGTATTACATGCATTTTGAGAAGATGACTTAAGGGAAGTAACCAGTTTATCTAGCTTACCCCATTACTGCCTTTAATTAAGTCTTTGATTAATTTTTCTTATTTTGTACTCAATGGTTTGCCAACATCAAAAGGGGGAGATTGTTAGCTTCAAGGTTTCACGTATTAATTTTGATGATACCAAACCAACATAATTATTAATCAAAGAACATTTAATTTTGATAATATTATTTTTTGCACAGGTTTATTTAAGAAAGAAAATTCCAGTAAAGATCCAAACAAATATGGAAAAAATAATATCATGTGAAGAATTTATCAAGGAAGATTATTTTCAGAGATTTAATCTCCAAACGTCATAGAATAAATAATATTTGAAAGTAAAATTTCAAATATTAAATGACTTACTACAATATCAGAAGAAGAATCTATGAAAATTATGGATGGAAAGATTTTCAACATCTTGAAAGGAAAGTTGCTAAAATCATGGAGAAGATCTATTATTTTGTGGAAGGAAGATATATTACTAGGCAAGGAAGAATATATTTTTATGGAAAGAAAATATATTATGGGTATAGTATAATCTATATTATAGAAAGAGATTATTTATCAAGATCAAGAAAGGAGTCAAAGATATATTGAGATCTATCAGAAAAGGAAAGAAGTACGAGGAGGCAAAGAAAGAACATCTCATCAGTATCTATTCTTAGAAGGAAAGAAGGCTTATTGAATATAAAATCTATTGCACAAGGAAGTGAAGGTAGTAGTGGATCGTGACTTTGCTAATTAACGAAGTACAATAGAGCAGCAATCAAGAGGCATTTATGATATTCCAAAGAATGCAAAAGATTCTTAATTAAAATAGTCCATTTCAAAAGGAAAGCTTACATTGGCAGGAGATATCCAAACAACGGTCTAGATATCTAAAAGAAGATATTACCCCATGATTCAAGGAAGCAATCATTAAACAGATACAAGGAAGATTGGAAGAATTCTCAAAATTTCATGAAGTTATGAAATAGTTAGAACAAGTTGAAAAGTATATAAAAAGGAGCTCTACTAAAGAATAAAAGTACCAGCTTCATAGACAACTTTCCTTCTCTTTCTACACCTTAGTCAAGCACAATATTCTTAAGTTTACTAGTATCATAAAAGATATAGAGAAAGGGAAAACTTGTGATGACCCAAAAGGTCATCTTGTGTAAATTTAGCAAAAATTGGGTTCCGAGGCCTCGAAAGCCTCCGTTAATCTCACCTCAATGTGCGTGCGCAACCGGGCGCGTAGCCGGAAATCCTTTATGTGGAAATGTGTTAAACAGCTGAATTGATGATAATTAATGGAATAAAGTTGACTTTGGACAATATTTTTGGTAAACGGACCCGGACCCGTGATTTGACGGTCCCGGAGGGTCCGTAGGAAAATATGGGATTCCGGGCATACGCCCAGATCCAATTCCGAGGTCCCAAGTCCGAGAAATAAATTTTTAAAGAAAATTATTTTCTGAAAATAATAACGACTTTTGAAAATGAACTTTGATGTGAAATCTATGTTACCGAGCCCGGAACAAGGTCAATATGTGTTATGTGAGTTATCTGTAAAATTTGGAAAGAAACGGACTTGGTTTGACGTGCTTCAGATCAAAAATGGAAAATTTGATTGTTTATGAAGTTTGAGGAAATTCTATGGATTTTTGAGTTTAATTCATTGTTTTTGATGTTGTTTTGGTGGTTTAATTACTCGAATAAGTTCGTAGGATGATTTTAAAGTCGTGTGCATATTTGGTTTTGAGCCCCGAGGGCTCAGGTGAGTTCCGGATAGGTGTCGAGGTGCAAAAGAGTTGGAAAAATCTGGTTTTTGGGGGCTGTTATGGTGTCTGAGATTTTTACACTATGCGATCGCATAGGT
>ML382994.1:26807-96492 GCA_005239525.1 Nicotiana knightiana | reverse complement strand
ACAACACAAATTGATATTCAAAAGTCTTGAGAAAATTGAATAAGTACCAGTAGTATTTTATAAGATCAATTGATACGTCAATTCCCTGTGGGATCGAGTCTGGGCATAATACCCCAGGATTATATTTGCAACGCCCGCTTAGTCTTCTACAAGACATAGTTGAGCGTGATCAATGATACACAAGGAGAAAGAAGTGTACGTGGACGACGTGACCATAAAATCCAAGAAGGGTACAGATCACATAGCAGACCTGAGGAAATTTTTTGATCGGCTTCGAAGGTATAATTTGATTCTGAATCCCGCAAAATGTGCTTTTAGGGTCCTTGCTAGAAAGTTGTTAGGGTTCATAGTCAGCCGTGGAGGAATTGAGTTAGACCCGTCAAAGGTTAAGGCTATCAATGATTTTCCACCTCCAAAGAACAAGAAAGATGTGATGAGTTTCTTAGGGCGCCTCACCTACATCAGCCGTTTCATAGTACAATCAACTGTGATCTGTGAACCAATTTTCAAAATGTTGAAGAAGGATGCTGCAACAAGTTGGACTGAAGAATGTCAGAAAGATTTTGACAAACTCAAATAATATTTGTCCACACCACTAGTTTTGGTCCCACCAGAACCTTGGAGACCTCTGCTACTCTATTTGTTTGTACTAGATGGGACTTTCGGTTGTGTCTTGGGACGACACGATGAGACAGGAAGGAAAGAATATGCCATATATTATTTGAGTAAAGTTTTCACACCCTATGAAGCATGATATTCTTTGTTGGAATGCACCTGTTGTGCTCTGACATGGATAGCTCAAAAGTTGAGGCACTACTTCTGTGCCTACACCACATATCTCATATCAAGGATGGATCCTCTAAAATATATTTTCCAGAAACCCATACTACGGGAAGTTGGAAAAATGGAAAATTCTATCGAGTGAAGTTGACATCATATATGTAACTCAGAAAGCGGTCAAGGGACATGCATTGGCAGATCATCTGTCAGAAAATCCTGTAGGAGGAGAATACGAATTGTTGAAAATGTATTTTCCTGATGAAGAAGTATCATTTGTAGGGGAAGATATCACCGAAACCTACGATGGTTGGAGAATGTTCTTCGATGGGGCTGCAAATTTCAAAGGAGTGGGTATTGGAGCATTTTTGGTACCAGAGACGGGTCAACACTATCCGGTATCCGCAAAATCAGATTTTTGTGTACCAACAATTTGGCAGAATACAAGGCCTGCATATTGGGGCTCAAGTTGTCCATTGACATGAACATTCAGGAATTGCTGGTAATTGGTGATTTATACCTTTTGGTACACCAAGTTCTAGGAGAATGGGCTACAAAGAATACTAAAATATTGTCGTATATGTACTGTGTGCAAGAATTGATGAAGAGATTCACAAAGATAGAGTTCAAACATGTTCCGAGAATCAAGAATGAGTTCGCAGATGCGTTGGCCATTCTATATTCCATGATACAACACCTAGAAAAGAATTGCATCGATCTTATTCCAGTAGGGATCCATAATCAATCAGCTTATTATGCTCGTGTTGAAGAAGGCTGATGGGAATTCGTGGTTTCATGATAGCAAAGAATACTTGGAAAAAGGAGATTACTCGAAGCACGCAAATCATACTCAGAAACGCACAATTCGAAGATTATCTACCACTTCTTCCAAAGTTGAAGAATTCTGTAGAGAAGGACTCCAGATCTGGGATTACTACGGTATGTTGACGCCAAGGAAGCATCCAAGTTACATAAAGAGATACATGCCGGAACTTGCGGACCGCACGTGAATGGATTTGTTTTAGCTAAGAAGATATTAAGAGCATGATATTTTTGGATGACAATGGAAACGGACTGCATCAGATATGTCCAAAAGTGTCATCAATGCCAAGTACATGTGGATATGATACGAGTGCCACCCAATGAACTCAATGCAACAAGTGTACCTTGGCCCTTCTCCGCTTGGGGGATGGATGTCATCGGTCCAATCGAATCAGCCACCTCAAATGGGCACAGGTTCATTCTAGTGGCCATAGACTATTTCACAAAATGGGTTGAAGCCGCATCTTACAAGACTATAACTAAGTAGGTCGTCATAGATTTCATTAGGGATCATATTGTTTGCCGATTCGGGGTGCCGGAATCAATCATCATGGACAACGCTACCAACCTTAACAGTGATTTAATGAATTTTATGTGTGAAACCTTCAATATCAAGCATAAGAATTTCACAACATATAAGCCTCAAATGAATTGAGTTGTGGAAGCCGCCAATAAGAACATCAAGAAAATATTGAGGAAGATGGTAGATAATCACAAACAGTGGCATGAGGAATTACCATTTACCTTATTAGGATATCGTACCACAGTTCGCACATCGAGTAGGGCAACTCCGTACTTGCTGGTCTACGGTACCGAAGTTGTTATTCCTGCCAAGTCAAAATTCCTTCTTTGAGAATCATACAGGAGGCTGAACTTAGTGATGCATAATATATAGGAAGTCTCTATGAACAACTGGCTCTCATTGACGGGAAAAGAATGAACGCGCTATGTCACGGTCAACTTTACAAGAACAGAATGTCCAGAGCTTTCAACAAAAGGGTCAGGCCTACACAAGTCACACCAGGCCAGCTGATGCTGAAGCGGATCTTCCTGCATCATGATGAAGACAAAGGGAAATTTTCACCCAATTGGTAAGGTCCCTACATGGTTCACAGAGTACTAACAGGAGGAGCACTCATACTTGCAGAAATGGACAGAGAAGTTTGGCGAAAACCTATCAACTCAAACACAGTCAAGAGATACTATGTTTATGATTATTTACCGTTCTTCATACGATGTAACTCAACTACACTTGTTTAAGAGGGGATACTTAGGCAGCCTTGTGGGTTCGGTCGCATCTCAATAAAATCTTCATTTTTTACCATGGTCCAAAACTGGGGCAAAATTCTGAAGCATATCCAGCCAACTTCATCATATGCAGAATGGTAAGAGAATCTCTTTTAAACTGGGGCAGAATTTTTAGGAGGACCCTCAAAATTCTAAATCAAAGAAGTCGTAATGTCTCTAAAATATGTCACAGTCATTGGTTCATCTAACTTACTTGATGTTTCATACTACTATATTTTTTAAAATAACCACATTCATCAAATGCACGCATATTTTCTCAAAACATTATTTTTATAAACCGCCAGATGTTACCTGGGGTAACTCAAATAGGATCTCAAAACAGGAGTACAGGAAAAGCATAAGACAAAACCGTGAACCAACATTCCCCACAAAACTCACGATTTTTCTTTGGATGCATGCACAATGAACATAACAGGAATATTTGCAAATACATACACACGTCGAAATCACTATCTTCATAATGACAAAGTTGCCAAATGCAAACACATCTCCTGCTAAGAAATACTCTATTATCACTCATTTTTTTCTTGCATGAGGCTAAGCATTGCCTCCCTAATTGCATAAGGCTAAGCATCGCCTTTCTTTGCATGAGACTAAGCATTGTCTCCTAATTGCATGAGACTAAGCATTGTCTCCTCTTTTTCATAAGGCTAAGCATTGCCTCCCTAATAGCATAAGGCTAAGCTCGACCTTTCCTTGCATCGTGACTAAGCATCATCCTCTCTTCTTGCATGAGGCTAAGCATTGCCTCCTCAATTGTTAAGGCTAAGAACTACCCAACCTTAAACAAGACTAAGCTCTGTCTTGTTTTACTTCGCATATGACCGAGCATCATATCTTTGATCCTCATGGGCTGAAACATCGCCATTTTGTCCAAAGGCGCCATAGTCTGAAGGCATCATCCTCATAGCCGGAAGACACCATGCCATGGCTTGAAGATCCCTCAATACTGCACATCATTATTCAAAGGCGTCATGGTACAGAGGCACCATTTTCATGGCCCGAGAACATCATTTCATGGCCTGCAAATCCCTTATCACATGATTCATGGACCAGGACGTGATGGTTTGAGGACATCATCCGCACCGTCCAAAGACAACTTTCATGGTCCAAAGGAAATTTTCATCATGTTTAAATTCTCGCAATAATCCATATATACTTGCATGCATTGTGCTTTAAGTTTTGTAGGTGATCCAGGAGGTAACTATTCTCCTAATGAGAGCAATATTCGCTCTGGTTTTTGTTCAACATTCACATCCTGCAATTATTCAAACGCAGCCAACCACCATCAGTTACCCACATTCACTTTGATAACCGTTCAAATGCTCATTTTGAAATACATCCATAACTTTCAGAAACATACGACCGTTCCTATAACCACTCCACCGGTTCAGTTCACCAATGGATCCAGAACTACACACGACTTGATTCCCGTAACACCAGGGATATGTAGGAAACTCAGGAACCAGGGTTCGGCCTCAATTTTTCAAATCACTCCATTCGGTCAAAATCGGTCATCATTTCTTTACCCGACAACTCTTTCATCATTCCCGGGTAAAGAGGGGCAGTTGTTGATACCCAATTTTGCCCTCACATTTTTAAAATACATATATACTTTCAAAATAGAATATTTACATCATCATTTAGTTTACAAAATTATACAAGCACTTTCTATCATTTTCCATATTTTTTAGAGCTTCAAATTAATTTTTCTTATATTTAAATTATATAAATATCTAGTAATCATCCTTTAAATTTTTTTGTGATGACTTAATTACATAAAATTATTATTTGCATCAATAATACATGTTTCAAATATTTTTTATTCTATTTTTATAATTACATTAGCATTTTTAAGCTATTTATCTAATTTTGCAATAATGATCTATATTCTACAAATAATTGCATTTATTATATTATTTATTCTAAAGTATCATTTTTATACTTTTATAATGTTGAGTTATTATTCTAAAATAGTTTTACAGTACAAATATTATTTTTTACCATAATTAGACGTTTTAATAATTTATTTTTTAATTAATTTTCCAGGGTTTCAAGAGCTAGCCCAAAATAAGCCAAATTCCGTACCAAATTAATGGCCCAAACACCTAAATCCCTAGCCCAATTCCTAGAGCCCAAAACAAACAACCCACTAATCCAACCCGGTCTCTATCCGTAACCGTTTAGTTAACCCGCCCAGTCTTTTAAAATCCTGGTCGTTGATCTCTAAGATCAACGGCCCACAATCAATCCCCCTTTTTTAATTACCTAACCCCTAACCCTAACCCACACTTCCCCTTTGGCCGCCGCCTCAGAATCTTCTCTAACCCTAGCCTCCACTCAAATCTTCTCCAAATCCGACTCAATCATGGATTCCTTCCATGATTTTCTTGCCTTTCATGTGTTACCTCAGTATTATTTGCAAGACTATGGTGTTACATACTACTTGCCCCAATTTCTCCAAGTACTAGTCCCCAAATCAGATTCCACCACCTTCAACTTTTAAGATTTAGACGATATTTCGTCTATATGCACTCATTATCAGGCTATATGGTCCTATTTAGTGAGATTTTCGACCATCAGTGCCTTCCTTTTGAACTAGGGTTTGAGAGTTTTCATTATTCTTTACTGATTCTTGATTGATACACTTCCTTTTCCTGTGTTTGACTAATATTGTCCTTATTCTTGTTTAACCTACCGTGTTTCCCTATTTCTTTACTTTTATTTGCCCTAAGAACTGACTCTAATTGATTTCGTGTGATATTCTCCTTATTCTCTGTTTAATCCATTGTACTCCTTTATTTTAAGTGTTATTTGCATGTTATTTTTTATTCTCTTTTAATTTACTGAACTCCCTTTATTTTATGTATTATTTTCCCTAAAAATCGATTCTGGTATATGTTTCCTTATTTTGTGGTTAATGCTTACCATGTTTCCAATTTTATGTATGAAATATGCTACTATATAAACCCCTCCCATGAAAACCTTTAGAAATATTTTGAATACTAATCCCGGCTACTATTTTCACTACTCTCTTCTCTCACTCACTCACTCACTCACTCACTATTACACTCAAACACTCTAAAATTATTGAACAACTTCCTCCGATGCAAGAACTACTTGGAGCCCATTCTCGAGACTCTTGTGAACTCTGAAGCATCGGGGATTTGGGGTTTTTTATATCACACTCTTCACTCCTTTGATTCTGCTACTGGTAGTGTTTAAACCCTTGCAATGTTTAATTTCTTTCCTTCTGCATCTGAAATTGTATGAGCATAATTCAACTATGATAATATTCAATCTTAATGTCATTCGGTGATAGTTGAACGCATGGGAATAGTCTATTGTTTGTGTTATGCTTCACTATGATTTTCACTCTGTGATCTCTTATCTCCTAAGACTAGTTATAAACCCTGTAGCATCTTAATATGTTTAATTTTGGACTTCAATAGCAGTCCACTCCAATATGAGCTTGACTATTGTGGTTGTATGCTGTTAAGTTGCCAATTTCTGCATATTGTGTTTAGATACTACCCTAACTCTATGAAAACCCCCTTTATTACTTGAATGAACCCTTTTGTTACTAAGTCTACGTTTATTGGAATGCTCTTTAATGCTGCCTAAAAGTCTGTTCTAAACTTGTTTCATACTATCCTGGTTCTGTAAAAGACAAACACTCTTTTTCTAGGACTTTTATGCTAACATGTTTTCTAGTATGCCTTGGTTCATCTGCTATTCTCTCCTTTCTGTGATTATCAATATGTGTATCCCTACATTATTTCCAAGTGTTGTTTAATATGGAATTAGGTTAGACTTAAATTAACTTGGACCCTTAGATGTCCACTAGTGCAACCTATTTATGTTTTCAAATCTGTTTCTTCTCCTAATTCCTATGATGGTTGTTTGTGTGGTAATTTGTCTATGTGAACCTGGCTTAATTTACTGGTCTAGTTAACCAGTTGTGTTGTATGTTCATTTTGGGAATTTTTGTTCATTCTCCTTATTTGTTACTATGATATTCTGAATTCCTATTCTTAGCCTGCTGAAAGTTAAGGCTATTTAGGTTCTATCGTTGGCCTCCCTAGTGTGAGCACTTCTCGGGGTCCAATTGAGGCCCGTGTAAACTCCGACACCCTAGGTCTTGGTCCTAGTCATTCCTTTAACCTCCAAAACTATCCCTAACACTCTACTTCCATATCATGTATTGTGTTCTATATTGGTTGTTCCAAGTGGTCCAGCACTTGGTGTTGTGGTTCATTGAAAGGGGTCTGAACTTCCCTATGGGCTTGTTATCGTGTGGCTCTTTGTTGAAGTCCTAAGTATACTATGTCAGAAGTATTGAAGACCCAGCAAGGCTAGGTATTTTGTTGTTTTATTTGTGCCTGCTATAGGCCTGTCTATTGTCATGTAAAATTACTACTTTACTTATTAATTTGGGTCTGTAATACTATCTCTGTATAAAGGATTAGGGTGCTAGTAAAAGGGGATGGGGTAGATTCTAATATTAATATCCATAACATGCCTATACGATTGAATGATCCACTTACTTTCTGTTACTTATTCTCTATGTACACTGTAGAAATCATGCCATTAGGAAAAGAACACACTTGCACTACTTGTTTATTAGCAAAGCATGAACTGAAATGCCTCAATATCTTTATTGCTATATGTTTTCAGAAAACCTGCCCCTAGGAAATAAATATCGTTAAATTTTCTGTTAATTTGCATTGTTGTAGCATACCCATTAGAAATCATGCCTATAGGACTCTAATCATGTCATTTGTTATTGCATTGCATTGTTCATCTACAAAACCTACCTATATGGTTTAAAAATAAAATCAGGTTCCCAAATGTTATTCGTTAGAAATCCTGCCTATAGGATGCCACTGCTCGCCTTAATAACTTGTAATGACGCCCATTTAAACATTGTTCATCGCTCACTTAGGCCATTATCAAGCGTATGAGTAATTATGAGTTTCTACTCCCTCTATTACATAAATCACTTAGGCACAACATCTATATGACTAATAACTGAGGAATTTGCCTTCTCGCTAATCAATGTGCAACAACCTATGAAATCCTGTCTATGAGTAATGCAGGTTCCTAAAACTGCTTGCATGCCTTATCACATAGAAATCATGTCTCTAAGGATTTAAGTTCCTTAATCTTGAACTGCTGGACATAAAAACTTGTTTCCGCGTGCATTTGTTGTTTAAGTGTGGAGGCTAACTTGAGCCTTTAATGCCCGTATGTGAAGTCCAATGCGTTTTTGTATGTCACCTAATTTTGACATTTTCTGAGCAGCCTAAGTAAAGTCTAGAACCACCCAAGATAGAGGTCCAACGCCTCCTGGACCATAGGTATGGGACGGGTAGTACACACATAAGGCACGACTTATAATTGAACTAGTGCGCTTTAGGTAACAACTTAAAGATAGTAATCGGGTAGCAGGAGATGATATTTTGTGCCCGCTGAATAATACGATTAGCACCCCATCTCGAGGGAGTTACGGAGTATTATTTATGTTGCAAGGGTTGATACTTTAGGCTAAAAAACATAGGACTCCCCATCTTATTTCCCCTTTATTTTTGAATCAAGTGTTTGTACTCATTTATTCAAAGACTTTTTAAAATTTTCAAACTTCTTGCTCTCTATACCTTTGTTTATCTGAATAATTCATATAATTCGAGTTTAGCCGGGACCTAGATTTGTATACCTCGAAGAGTTCCTAACACCATCTCTTCGAGGTAATTTCGAGCCCTTACCCAATCTTTGGTGATGCAAACTAGTCAAACCTGAGCCATGTGCAAAATAGGTGCCCTAACACACCTTAAATCGTTAGGTGGCGACTCTCCTCTTTTAATAACTCCTTAAAAGAGTTGTCACATGTCGAAACTCGATTTCGCGAGAGAAAGGNCGGCCTAATTTTGTCATTTTCTGAGCAGCCTAAGTAAAGTCTAGAACCACCCAAGATAGAGGTCCAACTCCTCCTGGACCATAGGTATGGGACGGGTAGTACACGCATAAGTCACGACTTATAATTGAACTAGTGCACTTTAGGTAACAATTTAAAGATAGTAATCGGGTAGCAGGAGATGATATTTTGTGCCTGCTGAATAATACGATTAGCACCCCATCTCGAAGGAGTTACGGAGTATTATTTATGTTGCAAGGGTTGATCCTTTAGGCTAAAAAACATAGGACTCCCCATCTTATTTCCCCTTTATTTTTGAATCAAGTGTTTGTACTTATTTATTCAAAGACTTTTTAAACTTCTCAAACATCTTGCTCTCTATACTTTTGTTTATCCGACTAATTCATAAAATTCGAGTTTGGCCGGGACCTAGATTTGTAGACCTCGAAGAGTGCCTAAAACCATCTCTTCGAGGTAATTTTGAGTCGTTACCCAATCTTTGGTGATGCAAACTAGTCAAACCTGAGCCATGTGCAAAATAGGTGCCCTAACACACCTTAAATCGTTAGGTGGCGACTCTCCTCTTTAATAACTCTTTAAAAG
This sequence comes from Nicotiana knightiana, assembly GCA_005239525.1. Lineage (NCBI taxonomy): Eukaryota > Viridiplantae > Streptophyta > Magnoliopsida > Solanales > Solanaceae > Nicotiana > Nicotiana knightiana. The sequence continues at coordinate 87,068 of ML382994.1, read as the reverse complement.
AGTTGTCACATGTTGAAACTCGATTTCGCGAGAGAAAGAGGCAAGACGGGTAGAATAGTCAGGAGTCCCTCTCCACTCTAATCGAGGCAACCCCGACAAGGCTAAGGTCACCGTATTGGTGAGACAGTCCAATATAGCTGTTGATACCCAATTTTTCCCTCATATTTTTTAAACATATATATATATATATATACACTTTCAAATAGTGCACATGCATCATCATTTGATTTACAAGCATGAACAAGCATTTTTCATAATTTTCTATAGTTTTTAAGGCTTTAAATCAATTTATTTCTGCATTTTTATCATATAAATACCCATTAATTACCTTATAAATTATTTTTATGATGATTTTATCATCTAAACTCATCATTTACACCCATATTAGGTTTTAAATATTTTTAGTACATTTTTTATAATTACATTTGCATTTTAAAGGCTAAAATTGCACAATTTGCAATAATAGCCCACATATACTTATAATTATTTTATTTATGTAAAATATAACCTTTTTATATTTTCATACTGTTAAATAATTTTTTTATGCAAAAATTATATATTTTTATTTATCTATTATTTTTTACAAATTATTTATTGGTTAAATTTGGGTAATTAAAATCTGGCCCCAATTTTAATTGATTTCGGACCTAATACTACCCAAACCAACCTAATTCACCCAAGCCCAATACCCTTACCCACTCCATTAAAACTGACCCAGTCCTCTTAAATTCCAGTCGTTGATCAAAAATGATCAACAACTCATTAACAATCACCCCATTTCCTTATATATCCGCCCACAAATCCTAACCTTCATTTCCCAAATCTGTCGCCCTTATTTCCCCTCCCCTAATGAACCCTAATTCCACCGCCTCAGTCAAATCCCCCCAAATCCCATTCGTAATGGGATTCTTTCCCTATTCCCTTACCATTTCGATGTTTTTCCCTTATTTGGTGCTATGTTACGAAGTAACTTAGGTACTTGCCTAAACATGGAAAGTACCCCGCTTTGATACTGTCCGAATCTATGTTTGGCTCTTGAATCTGGACAACCTTGAGTCCAAACGCGTTATTTTCTCTCATATCTCGTTGATTCGCACTAAAAGCTAAAGGCGGTTTCCAAATTCTCTTTGATTCGAACCTTACTGGTTCAAACTCTGATTTTTAGCATTTTTCCGTCTATGATCACTCTATTACTTGTGAATCTGCTTATTTTTGTCGATTCCCTTCACTTACCTAAATTTAGGGTTTCAGACCCTTTTACTTGGACCAAATCTGGTTCGATTTTAGGTTTCCTTTTGAATAATCTCCTATCTATGTTTATTTTTATTCTAATATGTGATTCTTGCCTTTATCTGCCGATTTTGTGTTTTACATAAATTTAGGGTTTCAGACCCATTTACTTGAACTAAAACTGGTTCAATCCTATATTTCTTTTGAATAATCCTTGTTTTTGTTCATTTATTATGCTAATACATGCCTCTTTGCCATTATTTTTTGCTGATTTTGGGATTTACCTAAATTAGGGTTTTATACCCTTTTACTTGAACAAAATCTGGTTCGATTCAGTATTCCTTTTTTTTATAAATAATCTCTTGTCTATTTTCATTATATGCCTTATGTGATTCTTTACCTTATTTTCTACTGATTTTGTGTATCTTCACCTAAAATTTAGGGTTCAATTTTACTGATTGAAGTACTTGCCTTTAGTATTTAAATTAACTTTTGTCTATGCTCTAATCTCGGCACTATTTAAACCCCTCCCCGCTCCCCTTTGAAAAGGGGGGATTCCGAGTTCGAAAACCTTTTCACTACTCTAAACAAAAATTGTGTACTCTTACTCTCTTGAGTAATCTTATTCTGCGTTTTGATTCATGGCCGGTTGAAAGCCAAGGCCAGAAATCTTCAAGTTTAGCTTTCGTTGGGTAATATTTGCTATACTGTTGGATTCCTTTCTTCCCTGTTTCATCTTAACTGGTGAGTTATTGAATCCTCTGCCATTTCGTTATGACTATTTGCTCAATATGTTAGTGCTATTAGACCATGTTATCCTAAATTCTATGACCTATAGTTAAGACATGTTGAACTTAGTTTGAGTTGATTAATGAAATCTTCCTAACTCTGTTCTACTAAGAACCATCTTTTAGAGTTAAGTTTGTAAGCATGCTTTCATACCTTTCCCTAAAGACTGGTTAGCCATGTATAGATGCGTGCCTTAATAGATTTATAAGTTTGTTGAACCTGTTATAATATGGCCTGTTTGGTTATGTTCTTATTATATTATGATGCTTTTAATAACTGTCTTAATCAGTTCCTGACCTACTGCTAATCAATGTGTTCCCTTTTTATGACTTATTCTGATCTAAAATCTGTATTATCATTATGAATCTACTTATGAACTAGCCTTACTAGCATGTGACTGATTGTTAATTCCTAAAACTGGATTAAGTATGCTTAGGTTCAAACATGTTTGCTATTTTGTACATGTTCTATATGTGATTCTTTCCTTAAGTGAATTCCCTAATCCATTCTACTCCCTCCCATTCCTTTACTACCTGATCCTTTTGAATCCTCATTCTTAGCTGGCTGAAAGCCAAACCTATTTACGTTTTGTCCTCTGGCCACCCTAGTGTGAGCACGACTCAGGGTTCATGTGAGACCCTTGTGAACTCTGTCACACTAGGATTTGGTCCCTAGTCTTCCTTGAACTATTTCTGTCAATTTCTCCAGTGTGAGCACTGCCCTGGGTTCTTGAAGCCCTTGAGAACTCTGACACACTAGAGATTTGGGTTCTGTATGCTTATCCTTGAAATATGGGTGAATCATTCACTACTGGTTATTATGTATCTATGAACTTGGGCTTTTGGAGCTAATGTGAGTTGAAGGCTGGATTGTCCAGGTGTATTTGGGCTTGCTATAGGCTCCCTATAGTTTTACTTATTTTGTAATTCATTCATTAAATTCTGGTCTGTAATAATTATTTGTAATAATAATTCTGGGGTATTAGTAAAATGGGAAAGGGTTCTTATTTTATATTTGCTATAAAGTCGGGTAGAAATCCTGCCTATAGGGTTAATGCTATGTTGTTGAATGTTATATGTCAGAAAACATGCCTCTAGGTGTCTTGTTTTGTTCAGTCATTATGTGCTAGCAACCATGTCCATAGGCTCAATGATTGGTTCAATTATGTTCTGTTAGAGACCATGCCTATAGAAATGGTATGATCCAATATGTGTGTGAATTCCTGCTTGCATACTATTTTGTTAAAATTATAAAAATCATGTCTATAGGATATAAAACTGTTCAGATTATAGAAAATCATGTCCATAGGATTTAAAACTGTTCAGATTATAGAAATCATGCCTATATGATCTAAAACTGCATCAAGTTATAGAATGCCCGCCTAAATATTTTTAATTGTTATTTATGCATGGTTACTGTATTGTTATCCTCACTAGAAAACATGCCTATAGGATTAAAACGAATAATTCTGGGTTTGCTTCTGTGACTAGTCACTGTTTACTATCGTATAAAAACACCTAGATACCATGCTGGTAGGCTTAATCGCAAACAAACTTTGAAGGTTCTAATAATCGCATTAAGAAATTGGTTTTTCATCACATAGATATCCTGCCTATAGGATTTTGCAATTAATAAATCATGTTAATGTTAATCAGTTTGCGTGTATTTGCTGTTTGGATGCGGAGACCAATTTGAGCCCATATATGTTTCTATTTTAAAGTCCTAACTGCTTTTGTATGTCTAGTTTTCTCCTTTTGAGTAACCTAAGTTAAGGTCTAGAACCACCCTGAAATAGAGGTCCAAATGCCTCTTGGACCATAGGCATAGGACGGGTAGTGCACACATAGGGTACGACTTAGAATTGATTAGAGCACTTTAGGTAAATAATTTAAAGATAGTAATTGGGTAGCAGGAGATGATAGTCTGTTCCCGCTGAATAATATGAGTAACACCCCGTCTTGAGGGAGTTACGGCGTATTATTTATGTTGCACGGGGTGATCTTTTAGGCTAAAAAACTTAGGACCCCCCCCCATTTCTGTTTTAAATTAATCGTTTATTTTATTTGTCCAAATTGCTTCCTTTCCCTTAGACTAATTCACATGATTTGATTTCGGCCGGGACCCACCGTTGTGGACCTCGAGGAATTCCTAACACCTTCTCCTCGAGGAAATTTGAGCCCTTACCCAATCTCCAGTGACGCAAACTAGTAAACCCGACTCATTTTCAAATAGGTGCCCTAACGCACCTTAATCTGTTAGGTGGCGACTCTCTCCTTTAATGACCCTTCCTCTTAAAAGAGTTGTCAATGTCGAAACCTGATTTTGCGAAAAATAGGGGCGCGACATCATGTCGACGCTGCTGGGGATTTCCTTAGGCTCTTACCATAATGAAATTGATCTGTGTGAATTAGTCTCCCTCGATAAGTGTATCTTTATTATTTTATTCACCATTTATTTTCTACACGCACACCCCCTTCCCTATTTTCCCTTTTACATTAATTTACATGTAACTCTTCGTTTAATCTTGTTACAATATGCAAATCATATTCGCTAGCTTCAATCTTTATCTCTTTCCCAATCCCTACCCCTTTTACCGCTTTATTATAATTTTTCCATTATACGAACTAACTCCTTCCTTGTTTTTCTCTTTCCTGTCTTTAAATTTATTATATACCACATTTTTTGCTTTCATCATGCAAAATACTTGACAAGGTGTTGTTTTATTTTTGCATAATTACATGCTCGTCATCATATTCCACTCGTGCGCAACTAATACCATAGCGGCACTTGATGAGTGTCCGCGCTCTTCCTATATTACCCTTTTAAATTTGGAAAGGCTTATTTGCGGTAAAACTAGTCGATCAGCGGTGCAGTCGATAGTTCCGTGCATTTCCATCTCAAGTTGTCTCTTTGAGGGTACCAATCTAGACTTCTATAGAAAACCCTACCCTGATGCTAACTGTGCATGCATCATGTCCAAACCTAGCATGAGTTAGAAAGTTTTCCGCATAATAACTCTCTAAGGAAATACTTACTCAAAGCCCATCGGGATTTTCATAATCCTAACGGGCACGATCATGATATGTGCATTATTTGGAGAAAACGTGTCGATATGCTAATCATTAATGTGTAAGTAGTCAAACCCGGAGGGGGGAAGGGCTAACTTTATTTGTTTTGCAGAAATGAGGCACGAAATCCCAGGTTCGGCATGATCCGGAGTATCTCACCCTTATTACTAGACTGGTGGGAAAATCTCTCGCCAAGCGACAAAATCATGTGAAAAGAGTTCTCGGAAATTTACCCTCTTTGCTAGACATTCAGCCAAACAATGTGCTGATCGAGGCCGCTACTATGTTCTGGGATGGAAAGAAAGATTTTTTTCATTTCGGTAATATAGGGAAGACTCCCCTTCTTGAGGAAATAAGAGGTTTTGCTGGGCTACCCTGGGATAGCCCTGGTCTGTTGGTACCGGAAAATCGTACTTCTAGAGGGTTTCTGAAAATGATGGGTCTTAGAAAGAATGACGAGTTAGTTTGCTTGAATAAGTAATACATACCTTTCGACTTCCTTTACGAGCATTATGGGCACAACACCTCTAACTATATCTATCTTGATGAGTTTGCCATCACTTCCCTGGGCTGGACTCATCGTCGGATTTTTGTGTTCATCGTCTATTTTCTGGGTATGATAGTATTTCCAATTCAAGGAGACAGGAATCACACTTGTTTGGCTATGGTTACAAAGACCTTAATGGAAGGGATTGATGGACAGACTTACACTATTGTCCCAATGATCATGGCAGAGATATACCGAGCCTTGGTCCGCTGCAAGAAGGGATTCTGACATTTTGAGGGTTGTAATTTTTTACTGCAAATATGGTTGTTGGATCATCTTCAAATAGGACAGTACCGTTAGGAATTTCCGCGATGACCATGGAATTACTACATAGATTTTCACCATACCAAAAGAATGACTTTAATCCCAGACAAGTTTGCACAACCGAAAAACGCCGTGGATTGGGTGCGCTTCTTTAGCAATTTTACTGATGACAAGGTCCATTGGATTTTCGAGGGGTTCCCTACTAGCGAGTTCATCATCAGGTCAAGTGATGTTCCTCACTTAGTGTTGATCGGGTTGAAGGGTATCTATCCTTATGCTCCTATTAGGTTCATGAGACAGGCTGGGAGAAAACAAGTCATACCATGAGTTTCTAAGATGTTTCACTACAAAGCAGACTTTTAGGGTGATGCCATTCCATTCAAGCGTGAGGCCCAACACATGTGGTATCTGAAGATTATTGTGGAGAAAGATACAGTCGAACCGGATCGGTACCACACTGGTAATGTGTATATATACCTATCATGGTTGGATTATGACATAGAGGGAGAAGTCGAGCCAGGGATCGATCGAGGAAACAGGGTCATAGACGATGCTGCTGAAGCACAAGTAAAATACAAGAGGTTGCGCAAGAGAATCCTTGAGTCTGAGGCTAGACATTTGGAACAACACAAAATAGACATGGAATCCATCAACGAATGGAGAGAGGTTGCTACAAAGTCAACAGAGAGGCTGGAGTACTTAGATCAGGGTCTTATGGAACTTGAAGGGAAGATGAGGAAAAATATAGTGGATTGTTAGAATGCAGAGTGCAACGAAGGAGGACACCTAGAAAGGGTGTATCTGCTGCTGGACATGCACGACCTAGGGAATCTTATCGATGGTTCCAAGAAGTCCAAGCTTGGAGAAGGTCCCTCCGGGATTAAGTAGATTAGAATTATTGTTTACTTGATTTTCTAGAATCGTTTTAGAAATTGATTGAAATAAGGCAAATGCCACTAGCAACTCTTTGATTATTATTTTAGAGGTTTGATCTATTTATTACATTAATGAAATGAGGCAACTATCGGCATTGAGTTTCTCCATATCTACGTGTCTCTAGGACTACCTCAGGCACAACGAGGACCCCAAATTAGGACGCGAATTCCGCAATATATGTTTAAATACTGCAAATATCCTTCCAAAATTCCCTACTGACTTGTTTACCTTTTTGCTTTTCTTTGTTTTGATTATTCCCACCCCCTAAGGTTGGTTCGTCCATACTGGCATCATCAGCGTATCATACCAGATCCAGAGGCCCTCTACTCTTCCTCCTCCAAGTGATCTTAAAAGTAAAGGAAAGGCTAAGATGGATGACATGAGTGGTATCAGGAAAGACAACGATGTGCATGCAGAAAATGTTTAAACCTCAGATGGTCGGAGTACTCCTGCACAGAATTATTTGGTTCTATGATTGGAGCAGAAAATATTGGAATTACAAGGGAAACTTGAGCAGGTCCACAAATTGGATAACCTCTCCCTCACCTTAAACGTTGTAGATATTAACCAACAGAACGCCCACAACCCAGCACCTTCTCAAAACACACCAAACAAACATCCACAAAAACCTCATGCACCTCACCAATATGCCACACCTCCTCAAAATCATAATCCTCCACTAGTACCAACTCCTCCTCAACACCAGCATCACCCAGCTCAGTATTCACAGACTACTACCTACCATACTCCTCAAAATACACCCCAACCTACCCCCGATCCGCAAATGATCACCACTACACCCAAATCCCCGGTATCCACCAAAGTAACCCCATATACGTAGAAACTCTACCTCACCCCACTCAACAAACCCTGTACACAACAGAATCTGCCGAGAAGGACCTGCTCATCAAGAATATGGCAGAGGAACTTAAGAAGCTCACAAGTCGAGTCCAGGGTGTCGATGGGGGTAAATTCATTGATGGTTTGAACTATGAAGATCTCTGTATTCAACCGGACATAGAACTGCCGGAGGGTTACAAACCTCCTACGTTCGAGATGTTTGACGGAACAGGTGACCCAAAGGTGCATCTAAGGACATACTGTGACAAGATCGTAGGAGTTGGAAAGGATGAAAGGATTCACATGAAACTGTTCATGAGAAGTCTCACTAGGGATGCCTTATCATGGTACATCAGCCAAAATCCCAAAAAGTGGGTTAGTTGGGTAAGTATGGCATTAGATTTCATGGATCGGTTCAGGTTTAATATGGAGAATGCACCAGATGTCTTCTATATCCAAAATCTAAAGAAGAAGCCAATAGAGACTTTCCCCGAGTATGCTCTCGGTGGAGATCCGAAGCTGCAAAAGTAAGGTCGACACTAGAAGAAGAGCAGATGAACAAGTTCTTTGTCCGGGCCCAGGGTCCACAATAATACGAAAGGTTAATGGTTATCGAGAATCATAAATTCTCCGACATCATCAAATTAGGGGGGAGGATTAAAGAAGGAATCATGAGCGGAATGGTAACCAATTTTGAGGCATTACAGGCTACGAACAAATCTTTGCAGTCAGGGGGTATATCCAAAAAAAAAGAAGTAAGGGCCATGATGGTGGCCCAAGGTCCAAAATCCCCACTTACATATCAAACACCTCCACATACATATCAGCCTTCACCTCCCAGATATTCACAAATCACCACCGCCTACCATGCGTATAACACCCAGCCAGCATATTATCACTCACCACCAGCCTACCAAAATTACCAAAAACGCAAACCAAATTTTGACCGAAGGCCACCCAGACAATACACCCTTATTGCTGAACCCATCGATCAATTGTACGAGAGACTGAAAGCTGCTGGATATGTCACCCCTATTCTCGTTGTTTACATGGAAAACTCTTCTCAATGGGTCAATCCAAATAAAACATATGCCTACTACTCCGGCATGAAAGGTCATACCATCGATGAATGTCGATATGCAAACGAAAAGATACAGACATTAATTGATACCAAGGTCATACAAGTAAATGAGGCTACACCTAACTTCCACAATAATCCCCTCCCATATCATAGGGGAGAGGGTGTGCATGTGATAGAGACTAACGAAGAATGGGACCCTGAAAGGTCAATTGGGCCTATTCGATACGGGGATGACCCAAAGAAACCTGAGGTTACTCTCACTCCTATTGTGGTACAGATACAACCACCAGTCGAAGTTGAAGTAGCTGCACCAACCCGTTCGAGGTGGAAGTAACAACACCTACAACTGCACCTGCTCCGTTTGAAGTAGAAGTGACCACACCCTTCAATGTGACAGTAAAATCCACACTGTCCTTTAAGTTGTACCCTGGGACTATGTTGCAAAGCCCGGAGGAAAGGAAAAGAAAAAATGGAAGAATCTGGTGCAGCACAATGGATGACCATGACCGGTAGAATTTATACACCCGAGAATTTGGGAAGGACAAGTATAGAAGTTGCGTCCAAGCAGCCCATCATTGAGACCGACCCAGATAATCTCTGGAGGAAGGTGCAAGCGAGAGAATATTTTGTAGCAGACCATCTGAACAAAACTCTTACTAAGATATCCATTCTATCATTACTGCATAATTACTAAGCACATATGAATGTCTTGATGAAGGTATTGAACGAATCTTACGGGCCTAACAATATCACCAGTGGGGAGATGGCCAACATGGTAGGACAAGTACTAGAGAGCCATAAATTCACTTTCCATGAAGACGAATTGCCACTAGAAGGATTAAGCCACAATAGGGCGATTCACATCATGGTACAATGCGAGGATAAATTCATTGACAGGGTTTTGATAGATGGAGGTTTCAGTATAAACATCTGTCCACTGACAACTTTGAAAATATTGGGTAAAGGTTTGCATGAAATACTACCAGGAATTATGAACGTTATGGCATTCGATGGGTCTCAAAGGGCCACAATCGGGGAAACCAATCTTTGCTTACAAATGGGTCCAACTTGGTTCGATGTCGAATTCCAAGTACTCGACATATCCGCCTCATACAACTTATTGTTGGGACGACCTTGGATACATGTCGCTGGGGCTGTGGCTTCTACTTTGCACCGGGTTGTAAAGTTCGAATAGAATCATCAGGAGGTGATCATTCAGGGAGACGGGAGTAATCCCATTTATACCAACTAAATTGTTTCGGTCGTGAAAAATAGAAGGAAATTGGGTGGAGAGACTTACTATCGCATCGAGCGCGTCAATGCGATTGAGAAAGACAACTGGTGGAGCATAAAAATAGAAAGCATACTATCATGGGCAGGGTATGAACCCGGTAAAGGGCTCGGGAAGAATCTCTAAGGTGCTGCCAAGCCAATACAGCTAAAACATCATGGCAATTATGTTGGACTGGGATATCACTACACCTGGCATGAGTATCAGAACGGGTCGCCACCATGGCATGGTCCTTACTACCCTCTCGAGAAGCCTATACCATACCTGAACCAATCTTTCCACCAAGCTGATATGATGTGGGGATCCGAGGTACAATCTGAAACTGAACCCCGCAAAATGTGCCTTTAGAGTTCCTGCCGGAAAATTGTTAGGGTTCGTTGTCAGCCGCCGAGGAATCGAGTTAGACCTGTTAAAGGTCAAGTCTATCCAGGATCTACCATCGCCAAAGAGCAAGAAAGACGTGATATGTTTTTGGGACATCTCAACTATATCAGCCGCTTCATAGCACAATCAACTGTAATATGTGAGCCGATTTTCAAAATGCTGAAGAAGGATGCCTCCACTAGTTGGACTAAAGAATGTCAGAAGGCTTTTGACAAAATCAAGGAATACTTGTCCACACCACCAATCCTAGTCCCGCCAGAACGTGGTAGACCAATACTACTCTACCTTTCTGTACTAGATGGGGCTTTTGGTTGTGTCTTGGGACACTATGACGAGACAGGGAGAAAAGAGTAGGCCATATATTACCTGAGTAAGAAGTTCACACCTTACGAAGCACGATACTCTCTACTGGAATGCACTTGTTGTGCTCTGACATGGATAGCCCAGAAACTGAGGCACTACTTATGTGCTTATACCACATATCTCATATCAAGGATGGATTCTTTGAAGTATGTCTTTCAGAAGCCTATGCCTACAGGAAAGCTGGCCAAATTGGAAATATTGTTGAGAGAATTTGACATCATCTATGTAACTCAGAAGGCAGTTAAGGGACAGGCATTAGCAGATCATCTTGTAGAAAATCCTATATGAGGAGAATACGAACCACATAAAACGTATTTTCCTGATAAAGAAGTATCGTTCGTAGGAGAACATATTGCTGAAGCCTACGACGGGTGGAGAACATTTTTCGACGGAGCTGCAAATTTCAAAGGAGTCGGTATCGGAGCCGTTTTGGTGTCAGAAATTGGTCAACATTACCCGGTGTCCGCAAAACTCAGGTTTCCATGCACCAACAATATGGTGGAGTATGAAGCCCTGCATATTAGGGCTCAATCTGGATGTTGATATGAACATCCAGGAATTGCTGGTGATTGGAGATTTAGACCTGGTGGTGCACCAAGTACAAGGAGAATGGGCTACGAAGAACACCAAGATACTACCATATCTGCATCACGTACAAGAGATTATGAAGAGGTTCACGAAGATAGAGTTCCAACATGTCCCCATAATCCATAATGAATTCGCATATGAACTAGCCACTTTGTCCTCCATGATAAAACACCTGGACGAGAATTTCATCGATCCCATTCCGGTAAGAATTCATAATCGGCCGGATTACTGTGCTCATGTTGAAGAAGAAACAGATGGTAATCCATGGTTCCACGATATCAGAGAATATTTGGCAAAAGAAGAATATCTAGAGCATGAAAACCACATCCAGAAAAACACATTTCGGAGTTTTTCCAACCATTTCTTCCAAAGCGAAGGAATTCTATCAAGAAGAACTTCAGATCTAGGGCTATTACGGTGTGTCGACACCAATGAAGCCTCCAAACTGATTTAAAAGATACACACCAGAACCTGCAGCCCACACATGAAGACACTCAGAGCCGGATACTTTTGGATGACTATGGAAACATGCTGCATCTGATATGTCCAAAAATGTCATCAGTGTCAGATACACGCAGATATGATACGGGTACCTCCAAGTGAACTTAATGCAACCAGCGCTCCTTGTCCTTTTGCTGCCTAGGGAGTGGATGTCATTGGACCAATCGAGATTGTCGCTTCAAACAGGCATAGGTTCATTCTAGTGGCCATCGACTATTTCACAAAGTGGGTTGAAGCTGCATCCTACAAAGCTGTAACCAAGAAAGTCATCGCAGATTTTGTCAGGGATCGTATTGTTTGTCGATTCGGGGTTCCAGAATCCATCATCACTGACAATCCCACCAATCTCAACAGTTATCTAATGAAAGTCATGTGTGAGACCTTCAAAATCAAGCACAAAAACTCCACAACAACCGACCCCAAATGAATGGAGCCGTGGAGGCCGCCAACAAGAACATCAAGAAGATACCAAGGAAGATGGTAGAGAACCACAAGAAATGACACGATAAGTTACCATTTGCCTTATTATACCGAACCACAGTCCGAACGTCAACTAGCGCAACTCCTTACCTATTGGTCTACAGTACTGAAGTCGCCATCCTTGCCGAGGTAGAAATCCCTTCATTGAGAATTATACAAGAAGCTGAGCTCAGTGATGCAGAATGGATAAGGAGCTGCTATGAGCAATTAGCTCTCATTGACGGGAAAAGAATGAATGCAATGTGTCATGGTTAGATTTATCATAACAGAATGTCTAGATCTTTCAACAAAAGGGTCAAACCTAACAGGAGGAGCACTCATACTCGCAGAGATGGATGGAGAAATTTGGCCAAAGCCTATCAATTCAGACGCAGTCAAAAGATAATATGTTTAAACTTTTTGCATTTCTTCATATGATGTAATTGAACTAAGCTTGACCTGATTCCCGTATAAGAGGGGATACGTAGGCAGCCCTGTGGGTTCGGTCACAATATAATAAAATTTTCATTTTCCCCATAATCGGAAACTGTGGCAGAAATTTGAGGAGGACCCTCAATATTTCGAAGCAAGTTCAGCCAACGACACCCTATGCGGAATAGCCAGAAATTCATCTAGATAACTGAGGAATAATTTTGAGGAGGACCCTCAAAATTAAATGGAAAAAAGGTCACAATGTCTCTAACAATGTCGCAGTTACAGGTTCATCTAATCAATTTTTAAAATTGCATATTGTGTTTTGAATAACTATGCATGCATATTTTTCGAAAACTTTATTTTTAGCCAGATGCTACCCATGGTAACTCGAACATGATTTCAATGCGGAGCGGAGCAAAGCAAGCAGACAAAGGCACGAACCAACCTCCCCCGCAAACTCATGATTTTTCTTTGAATATAGGAACAAGAGATAGTTGACAGTACGTGCGCACCTTAGAATCACTGTCTTCACAACAACAAAGCTACCGAACTCATCCACAGCTAAGAAATACTCCACTATCACTTACTATTTATTCACTGCATGAGACTAAGAATTTTCTCCATCTTGCATGAGGCTAAGCCCTTCCTCCTCAATTGTATAAGGCTAAGCATTGCCTTCCTATTGCATTAGACTAAGAACTAGCTCCATCTTGCATGAGGCTAAGCCTACCTCCTCAATCGCATAAGGCTAAGCATTGCCTTCCCATTGCATGAGACTGAGCATTATCTCTATCTTGCATGAGACTAAGCATTGTCTCAAATCTTGCATGAGGCTAAGCCCTGCCTCCTTATCTGCATAAGGCTAAGCATTGCCTTCACATTGCATGAGACTATGCATTGTCTCCATATTGCATGAGGCTAAGCCATACCTCCTCAATTCCATAAGGCTAAGCATTGCCTTCCTATTGCACGAGACTAAGCATTGTCTTTCCTTGCATAACCACAAATGTTACTCTGCTCCGAACCTTGCATTATTCTCTTCTCACAGGGACTAAGCTCTGTCTCTACACAAGACTAAGCTCTGTCTTTTTTTATCTCAAGCATCATATCTCCACATCTCATGAGATGATATATAGCCAATTTGTCCAAAGGCGTCATAGTTCGAAGGCATCATCTTCATAGCCGGAAGACACCATGCCATGGCCTGAGGATCTCACAATCTTTCACGTCATTGTTCAAATGCGTCATGGTTCATAGGCACCATCTTCATATCCCGAGAACATCATTTCATGGCCTGCGAATCCTTTACCGCACAATTCATGTCCTGAGACATCATGGTCTAAGGACGTCATCCTCACTGTCCAAAGACGATCTCCATGGTCCAAAGAGAATTTGAATCATGTTTAAATTTATGCTATAATCTATATGCATGCATCGTATCTTGAGTTTGCAGGTAATCCGGGAGGTAACCGTTCTCATAACAGGGGCAATCTTCGCTCCAGTTTCCATTCAACGTTCATATCCTTCAATTATTTCAAACACAACCGATCACCGTCCGTTACCCATTCTCATATGATACCCGCTCAAATATCCATAACCATTCTCAATCTGTCTTATCCAGAATATTCAGTCCATTCTTACAACAATTCCATCGGTTTATTCCACTATCGAATCCAGAACAACACATGGCCTAATTCCTGTAAAACCAGGGATATGTAGGCAGCTCAGAGATCATAGTGCGGCCTATATTTTCAAAATCACACCATTCGGTCAAAATCGGTCATCATTTCTTTACCCGAGACTCTTTCATCCTTCCCGGGTAAAGAAGGGCAGCTATTGATACCCAATTTTTCCCTCATATTTTTAAAACATATATATATACTTTCAAAATAGTACACATGCATAATCATTTAATTTACAAGCATGAACAAGCATTTTTCATAATTTTCTATAATTTTTGAACGCTTTAAATCAATTTATTTCTGCATTTTTATAATATAAATACCCATTAATTACCTTAAAAATTATTTTTATGATGATTTTATCATCTAAACTTATCATTTACACCCATATTATGTTTTAAATATTTTTATTTATTTGTTATAATTACATTTGTATTTTTAAAGGCTAAAATTGCACAATTTTCAATAATAACCCATATGTACTTATAGTTATTTTATTTATGCAAAAAACAACCTTTTTATATTTTCATAATGTTAAATAATTTTTTTTATTTAATTTTTGCACAAATAATATTTTATTATTTATCTATTATTTTTTACAAATTATTTATTGGTTAAATTTGGGTATTTAAAATCTGGCCCCAATTTTAATTGATTTCGGACCTAATACTACCAAACCAACACAATTCACCCACGCCCAATACCCTTACCCACTTCATTAAAATCGAACCAGACCGCTTAAATCCCAACTATTGATAAAAAATGATCAACGACTCATAAACAATCACCTCCTTTCCTTATATCTCCAGCCCTAAACCCTAACCTTCATTTCCCAAATTCGCCGCCCTTATTTCCCCTCCTCTGATGAACCCTAATTCTGCCGGCTCACTCAAATCCCCCCAAATCCGGTTCCTAATGGGATTCTTTCCCTATTCCCTTACCATTTCGGTGTTTTCCCCTTATTTGGTGCTATGTTACGAAGTAACTTAGGTACTTGCCTAAACATGGCAAGTAACCCGCTTTGATTCTGTCCAAATGTATGTTTGCCTCATGAATCTAGACAACCTTGAATCCAAACGCGTTATTTTCTTTCATATCTCGCTGATTCACACTAAATCCTAAAGGTTAGGGTTCCAGATTCTCTTTGATTCGAACCTAAATTGGTTCAAACTATGATTTTTAGCATTTTTATATCTATGGTCACTCTATTACTTGTGAATCTGCTTATTTTTCTCGATTCCTTTCACTTACCTAAATTTAGGGTTTCAGACCCTTTTACTTGAACTAAATCTGGCTTGATTTTAGATTTCCTTTTGAATAATCTCATATCTATGTTTATTTTTATGCTAATATGTGATTCTTGCCTTTATTTTCTGCCCATTTTTTGGTTTACCTAAATTTAGGATTTCAGACCCTTTTTTTATTTTTTTTATTTGCAAAAATAGGATTTATATAGCTAATACGATCACATATTGTTTAGTACATCATAGCATGTGCCTCGTCGGGCACATTCATTACCTATGATTGCTAAGGAGTTGCAAGCATTTAGAGTTAGATACTTAACACAAAATAAAACATTGTTTTTATCTACCATTACATAGCCTTCCACACTTTTGGTGGGATTAAAAAAACTAATCTTCTTTTCTTCAAGTGATAGTTATCCGGATTTGCCATGGAGTGTGCCACTTTGTTTCCATCCAGAAAGCTATGCCTGAAGATGGCCCCCTTCACATGGTGCATTAACAACCTGCATTTAGTAATTAGAGAATCGTAGATTATGTTTTCATTGAAAATTGCATGTATTGCTTCCGCGCAATCCATCTCAATCTCAAGTGGAAAAGTATTCCATTCATGTGCTCTTTTAAGCCCTTCCTTAATTGCTTTTAGTTCTCCTTCTACCGCCCCTCTAGGGTTTATGTTCTTGTGGAAGCCCATTATCCAATCTCCTTATACATTTCGAATGACTCCACCAATCCTGCCTCGTTGTGATTTATAACTTGCATCCACATTTAATTTATACCATCCTGATTGAGGTTTGATCCAATGAACTTTTATTTTGATTTTTTCTATAGGCGGATTGTGAGTTGCCAGTAGCTTGTATTGAATTGCTTTTTGTAGGATGTGGCTTGTGTTGATGTATATTGATGTATTATTTTGGTTATTTTGATTGGGGTTGATCCAGATACCCCATATGGCAAAAGGTAAGAAGAAATCCCAATCAATTAATTTGTTAGCCAGGGTGATTGATTTGTTTCGTAGTTGTATAAGCCAGTGTTCACCCCTTTGATTATTTACGAGCATTCCACCTATGTTATTCCAAAAATTTTTAGCAGGTAAACAGTCCAGAAATATGCGAGTAATGGATTCCAATTGATTTGAATTACATATAGGGCAGTGTGGGTGTCACGACCCAACTGGAGGATCATGACTAGTACCCGGGCCATACTTGAAGAGAACCAACGTACATTTTATCTAATCGTCTTATTATCTTTAAGGTCCGACGAGATCAATATAAGTGGTCGATATGGATTATGAACACCAATCTATGATAGATAATGGAATGAACATGGATAACATGGGATAACAAGACTGCCAAGAAACTACATATAAGTTAGGAGCTACCACGCTTCCATGAAAGACTATACAACAAAAATCATCCGACAAGGCATACCAAACTATACATAAGCCGACACCTGTCTATGAGCCTCTAAAGGAGCATAAGTAATGAAACATAATCAGAACAGGGCCCCGACATACCCATAATATCTATAACCAAAAATGCATACCAAGACCACGGCAAGTCCGGAGAAGGGATCTCTCCTATAACCGTTGAACTGGAAAGCCTAATGTGGTGGGGGAACTACGTCTACCTGTCTATCAGGACCTGCAACACGACATGTAGCGTCCACAAATAAAAAAGACGTCAGTACGAATAATGTACTGAGTATGTAAGGCAGGTCAATATAAATATGAACAATAATGTAAAGAGAGGTAGAGGATATACAACCTGTAACATCTCAGTGCTTCTAAGAGACAGTAACATGAAATGCATGATACATATATACACATAATCTTTTAAAAACATCCACCTCTGTGGGCATCATCATTATCATATCAACATCCGCCTCTGTGGGCGTCATCATAATCATATCATACCCGGCCTCAAAGAGGACTCGGTAAACCCAACTGATCAGTGGTTTCACAATAGGTGCCATACCCGGCCGACTATAGTGCGGCTTGGTAGATTAAAATAGATACATATATATAATGCATGTAGGACTCATTGTAATCATGTTCTGAACATTTCGGAGTGAAGTAAGGTCGATATTCTCCGTACACATTATTAGGATTAACTCTTCATCAAGAAAATTATAAGAATCACCAAGTACCAACAACATTGATAATATAAGAATAAGAGGAGGAACCTCAACATCAATTGTTCCATAAGAAGGGAAACAATGCAAGTACTGCTAGCTTCTAATGAGTTGGAAACTAGACTCATAGATATTCAATTATGTGGGTAGATCACCCTGTAGTTCCAAGTAGATTGGGAGAAAATCTTAATAACATTTGACCTAAAGTTTAAGTAAAACTATGAACCTAAGTTGTGAAAACTCTTGTCGACTTTTATTTCATAACTCGTTTGACTTCAAGACTATGATATGGATATTATATGATTCAAATATCTTAAAACACGACCTCTTGAGAATATCAAGCACCCCGAGGTTTACCCAAAAATACGAGTTACAAAATCCATGATTCGTTTAACTTCTAATACGTGTTAATCACTCTTATACACTCTTGTATCATTTAAGATCAATAGGATTAACTTCTTATCATCTCAAAGATGATTGTTCTCATGTTTACGTCGATTAACTTATGGCATGAGCCAACATACGTGAATATGGGTTGTAACATCCTCCCCCCTTTAGGAGCATTCGTCCTCGAATGTAAGTGTTTAGGGGGAGCCTAACTCATCGTGGATTCCAACGGAAATTTCCGGCCCAGTTTTCCCCTATAAAATGGATACTAGACAAACTTACAAGCAGTTAAGCCCAACGTATTGCCTTGCAAGGCTATGCAAAGCATCATGGATATGTACACTATCTGAATATCACCATTGTGTATTAAGGAAGAGTACTCTCAAGCTATTGCTTACCTCATAGAGCTGTTTCACCTTCTAATGCATCCTACGTCCCCTCGGCATCCTTGTTATCTTGAATCTGGAAAAAGTAAGGGTATTTAGACTTCATTTGCTCTTATGCTTCCCAAGTAATTTCTTCCCTGTTCTTGTTCCTCCACAATACTTTGACGGAAGCTACATCCTTTGTTCTTAGCTTGCGGACTGGTCGATCTAATATAGCTACTGGCACTTCTTCATATGATAGATCCTCTGTAACTTGTACATCTTTGATAGGGACGACTCGAGAAGGGTATCTAATTCATTTCCTTAACATATATACATGGAATACCGGGTGGACAAATTCCAATTCGGATGGCAATTCTAACTCATAAGCAACCTATCCAATTTGTTGGAGAATTTTGTACGGACCGATATACCGTGGACTCAGCTTACCCTTCTTCCCAAAATGCATAACACCCTTCATCAGCGAGATCCTCAGGAAAACCCAATCACCAACCTCGAACTCCAAATCACGACGTCAGACATCAGAATAAGACTTTTGCCTGCTTTGTGCCGTCCTTGGCCGCTCTTGTATCAGTTTCACCTTCTCAATGGCTTGGTCAATCAAATCTGGCCCATATAGTTCTGTTTCACCGACTTCAAACCATCCAAGTGGTGATCTACATCTCCTCCCGTATAGTGCCTCGTACGGGGCCATTTTAATACTGGAATGATAGCTGTTATTGTAGGCAAATTCTATAAGTGGAAGATGGTCATCCGAATTCCCCTTGAAATCCAGAACACGTGCTCGTAGCATCTCTTCAAGTGTTTGAATGGTACATTCAGCTTGTCCGTCAGTCTGTGGATGGAATGCAGTGTTGAGATTCACTTGTGTGCCTAAACCCTTCTGAAAAGACCTCCAAAAGTTAGCCGCAAATTGCGCTCCTCGGTCTGATATAATAGATATCGGTACACCATGAAGCCTAACAATCTCCTTGATATACAACTTTGCATAATCTTCAGTTGTGTAAGTTGTCTTAACTGGCAGAAAATGGGCACATTTTGTAAGTTGATCAACTATCACCCATATGGAGTCAAACTTATGATAAGAGCGAGGTAATCCAATAATGAAGTCCATATTAATCACCTCCCATTTCCAGGTCGGAATCTCTATATTCTGAAGCAATCCACTGGGTTTCTGATGTTCGATTTTTACTTGTTGACAATTAGGACACTGGGCTACAAATTCTGCAATAGACTTCTTCATGTTATCCCACCAATACTACTCCTTAACATCATGATACATATTTGTCGAACCGAGATGGATGGAATATCGGGATTGATGAATCTCAATCATAATCTTGTCTCTCAACCCTGCCATATCAGGCACACATAACTGGCTGTGGTATCTCAGTGCCCCATCTGCTCGTATCTCAAAAGCCGTAATTTTACATTGTTGAATGCTCTCTCTCAATCGTACTAAGGTAGGATCTTGATATTGCTGTGCTTTTACATCGGCTACCAAAGATGATTCTGATGTATTCTGTATAGTAACCCCTCCTTCATCACAGTCTAACAATCTAATTCTCATATTCGCTAGCTGATGAAGCTCATTAGTCAACCCCTGTCTACTTGCCTCAATGTGTACTAAGCTTCCCATTAACTTACAACTGAGAGCGTCTGGCACAACATTGGCTTTACCGGGATAGTACAATATTTCGACATCATAATCTTTCAGTAATTCAAACCACCTACGCTGCCTCAAATTCAACTCCTTCTGCTTGAAGATGTATTGTAAACTCTTGTGATCTGTGTAGATGTCAACATGGACGCCGTATAATTAGTGTCGCCATATCTTTAAAGCATATATTACTATAGCCAATACCAAATCATGGTTCGGGTAATTCTTTTCGTGCTTCTTAAATTGTCTTGATGCATAAGCAATCACCTTCCCATGTTGCATCAATACGCAACCCAAACCTATACCTGAGGCATCACAATATACCACATAACCTTATGTTCCTTCCGGGAGAGTGAGCACTGGCGCATATGTCAATCGATTCTTTAACTCCTGAAAACTTCGTTCACAAGAGTCAGAACTGGAACTTAGTAGCTTTCTGTGTTAACCTAGTCAATGGTGATGATATAGAGGAAAACCCTTCTATAAATCGCTTATAATATCCTGCTAGCCCCAAGAAGCTACAGACTTCTGATGGTGTTGTAGGTCTCGATCAATTCTTTACTGCATCAATCTTTTGAGTGTCGACACTAATACCCTCGCCAGATATCACATGGCCAAGGAATTCTACTGAGTCCAGCGAAAATTCACATTTGGAGAGCTTAGCATATAACTTACGATCCTGAAGCGTCTATAATACTATCCGCAAGTGGCCAAGCATGTTCCACCTCCGAACGAGAATACACCAAAATATCATCAATGAATACGATCACGAAGACATCAAGATAGGGCCTGAATACAGTATTCATAAGATCCATAAAAGCTGATGGGGCATTTGTTAGCCCAAACGACATCACCAAGAACTCAAAGTGCCCATATCTTGTCCGGAAGGCCGTCTTTGGAATATCCTTCTCCTTAACCTTCACTTGATGATACCCTGAACGTAAGTCAATCTTGGAAAAATATTTGGCACCTTGGAGTTGGTCAAACAGATCGTCAATCCTTGGAAGTGGATACTTGTTCTTTATAGTAAATTTATTAAACTATCGATAGTCGATACACATCCGTAACGACCCGTCTTTCTTTCGCACGAACAGGACTGGTGCACCCCAAGGTGAAGTGCTAGGCCTAATGAAGCCCTTATCCAGCAAGTCCTTCAACTGCGCCTTCAACTCGCGCAACTCTGTCGGGGATATCCTATATGGAGGAATAGATATGGGTTGAGTGTCAGGCAATACATCAATGCTAAAATCAATCTCCCTTTTGGGTGGAAGGCCTGGAAGTTCATCTAGGAAAACATCTGGAAATTCGTTGACCACAGGGATTGATTGTAGAGTAGGCGGCTTTGTCTCTGCATCCCTAACGCGAACGAGATGATAAATGTATCCTTTTGAGATCATCTTCCTTGCCTTAAGATAGGAAATAAACCTACCTTTCGGCGCAGCAATGTTCCCTTTCCATTCGATGACGGGTTCATTAGGAAACTTCAACCTAACCATATTCGTACGACATTCAACATTTGCATAGCATGAGGCCAACCAGTCCATTCCCATTATCACGTCGAAATCAACCATTTCTAATTCAAATAAATTCACCAAGGTTTGATGACTACAAATCATCACTGTGCAACCTTTATATACCCTTCTAACAATCACAGAATCTCCTATAGGAGTAGATACCGAAAGTGGTTTACTTATCAATTCAGGTTCAACGCCAAACTTATTAGCCACAAAAGGTGTAACATCTGATAATGTAGATCCCGGATCAATCAACGCATATACATCGTAAGAAAACACAGACAATATACCTGTAACAACATCCTGAGACGACTCGAGATCCTGTCGACCTACTAGAGTGTAGTTCTATTTTGAGCACCACTCGAACTTGGCACTGCACCTCTACCTCTACCACGACCTGTCGACTGCTGAAAACCCCGTGCTGGAGGTCGAACTGATGAGGAAGAACCAGACACAGATCCAGTTGGCTGAGCCATACCACCACCTTCTCTATTAGGACAATCCCGCTTCATATGGCCGCAAGAGTAGCATGCATCAAAACCTCGATGGCACAGTCCAAAGTGGGCCTTGCCACACTGATCACAATGGGGTGTTGGGAGTCTCGTCTGACTAGTATCCCTATGATATTGCGAGCATGATGCCCGCGAACTTTGACCTGGACCATAATAGGTAAATCGATCATATCGAGGCCTCTGAAACTGTGGAGGAGCACTAGCTATAGGTGGCGCCGAACTCCTTGAAAACTAGGGCCTAACACTACCTCTGAAGTCATGAGAATACCCTACAAACCTCGCCCTCTTATGATGGCCCCTATCCTACTCCATATTTGCCCTTTGCTGGTGCTTATGACCCTCTAGGGTCTGAGCATAAGCCTGAATATGGAAAATATCCATGCCCTCAACCAAGGAGGCTGTCGTGCACTCATTTATCAGATGTGGTCCTAACCCGTTCACGAACATATGCATCCTATCACTCATCTAGGCCACCATATGAGGATCATACCTTGCTAAAGAATCAAACTGCATGCCATACTCTCGCACACTCATATTACCTTGTCTAAGGTTCAAGAACTTATCAGCTCTAGCTCGTCCTATCTCAACGGGAAAATAGTGACGAAGAAAGTCCTCAGAAAATTCATTCCACACAGCTGGAGGGGCATTCAGACCCCTGGATCTCTCCCAACTATCATACCAGAAAATTGCTAAATCCCGTAACCGATATGAATCTAACTCTACTGCCTTTGTATCTGTAGCATGCATAATCCGTAGTGTACGATGAACCTGGTCAATAAAAGTCTGTGGGTCCTCCTTGGCGTCTGATACGGTAAACACTGGAGGGTCTAGATTAATAAAATCACGAACTCTCGTACTATCCGATTTATTAACAGCATCGATATTCTGCCTATGAGCCTGAGCTGCTACCAAGCTAGTCAACAACTGCACCGCACTCTCCATATCCTGCTCTGTAGGGCCAGATGGAGGAACTGGTGGTGCTGGGATCCTCCTAATATCCTCTGGATGAGACGGAGTAGATGAGGTATGAGACAGCATCTCACTTTGAGCCTCACTTTGGCCTACTCTGGCTTGAGTTACCTGAATGGTACCCTCTCCCGCAGCTATATCAAGTCGTCTACTAATCGATTGCTTCCTAGTTGAAGGCATCGCTGAAAGAAAACAAGTTTAATATTAGATACAACACTAAGGACTCAACTCTATGCACGATATAGATTTAGGAAGAAGGTAACAACCCTAGATGTCACGTAGTCTCCTGATTATAAATGTGGCGCACTACACATCCATAATCACGACTCTACTAGAAACGGCTCATAGACAACCCCTAAGACAGACTTGCTCTGATACCAAGTTTTTCACGACCCAAAATAGAGGATCATGACTAGTACATGGGCCATACTTGCCGAGCACCAACGTACATTTTATCTAATCTTCTTAATATCTTTAAGGGACAACGAGATCAATATAAGTGGTAGATATGGATTATGAACACCAAACAATGATAGATAATGGAATGAACATGGATAACATGGGATAACAAGACTACCAAGAAACTAAATATAAGTTAGGAGCTACTACGCTTCCATGAAAGACTATACAACAAAAATCATCCGACAAGGCATACCAAACTATACATAAGCCGACACCTGTCTATGAGCCTCTAAAGGAGCATAACTAATGCAACATAATCGGAAAAGGGCCCCGACATACCCATAATATCTATAACCAAAAATTCATACCAAGACCACGGCAAGTCCGGAGAAGGGATCCCGCCTATAACCATTGAACTGGAAAGCCTACTGTGGTGGGGGAACTGCATCTACTTGTCTATCAGGACCTGCAGCACGACATGCAGCATCCACAAATAAAAAGGACGTCAGTACGAATAATGTACTGAGTATGTAAGGTAGGTCAATATAAATATGAACAATAATGTAAAGAGAGGTAGAAGAGATACAACTTGTAACATCTCACTGCTTCTAAGAGACAGTAACATGAAATGCATGATACATATATACACATAATCTTTTAAAAACATCCGCCTCTGTGGGCATCATCATTATCGTATCAACATCCGCCTCTGTGGGCATCATCATCATCATATCATACCCGGCCTCAAAGAGGACTCGGTAAACCCAATTGATCAGTGGTTGCACAATAGGTGCCATACCCGGCCGACTATAGTGCGGCTCGGTAGAGTAAAATAGATACATATATATAATGCATGTAGGACTCATTTGAATTATGTTCTGAACATTTCGGAGTGATGTAAGGTCGATATTCTCCATACACATTATTAGGATTCACTCTTCATCAAGATTATTATAAGAATCAGGAAGTACCAACAACATTGATGACATAAGAATAAGAGGAGCAACCTCAACATCAATTGTTCCATAAGAAGGGAAACAATGCAAGTACTGCTAGCTTCTAAGAGTAGAGTATCTTTGGAAGCTCGTTCATTGCATTATGTACAATCGGAGTCGTGAAAAAGAAGGAAAGGGATAGCCTCACATACCTTGTATATACTGCCCCAATCTCAAGCTATGCAATTGTCACGACTCCTTAGTCTACAATAAGAGAATCGTCACTATCATTATCATTTAAGCGTCATAACTATTGTGTATCGACCACAACCTATTTTACGATGAAACAGACAACAACTACCCTATATATATGACTTCACACAAGTCAAAAAAATCACCATACATCCCAAACAACATCAATAATAATCAAATTGATCCTCCCAAAACAGTCCACACACAACTTAATAACTTAATACATAAGACGACCACCGTAGTCGTGTCAAACGACCCGGAAATGTTACGACGAACGACCAGCCCAAAACCCTACATCTATATTATGTTTCTCCACACACTTCCTCATCAAAAACTCCACAATACAGTAGTAAAACACGTAGCCCAACAGCAATACAAAACAGTCCGCAAAACAGTCCGCTACAAGTGAATAACTCGAACTCACGGCTTCCGATCACCGTCCCGTGAGTTCTTACAAGTATAAGACGAATTAGCATGAATTTGCAGCACAAAAGATGGATTAAAGAGAGCACTAAACTCACCTTAATTTCTGTATAACTCAGCCCTTATCTTCGTTCTTCAAACTCTAGGGTTTACCCCCAATTTGAACTTGAAAGAGAGGCTAAAATCAATTAGGGTTTGTGGATAACTTTTGGGAGGAAGTTTGCAGGGGTTTAGGTCTGGTTAGTTGTGAAATATACCGAGGGATATATTTCAGGAGATAATAATTTTAATGGGCTCTTTGGATGACCCGAAATTGCCTCTTTTTGGGCTATCATTTAACCAAGTAGGTGACCCACGTACTTGACACCTAGCAGCTTGTGCAGTCTCGGAAAAATGTCTATATCTCTCTACTCCAATGTCGTATTTATAAGAGGTTTAATTCATTGGAAACTATACTCATATATCTTAAATTTGGTGGGTAGATCACCCTATAGTTCCAAGTATATTAGGAGAAAAGCTTAATAATATTTGGCCTAAAGTTTAAGTAAAATTATGAACCTAAGTTGTGACAACTCTTGTCGACTTTTATTTAATAACTCGTTTGACTTCAAGACAATGATACGGATATTATATGATTCAAATACCTTAAAACAAGACCTCTTGAGAATATCAATCACCCCTAGGTTTACCCAAAAATACGAGTTACAAAATTCTTGATTCGTTTAACTTCTAATATGTGTTAATCACTCTTATACACTCTTGTATCATTTAAGATAAATAGGATTAACTTCTTATCATCTCAAAGATAATATCTTCTCATGTTTACATCGATTAACTTATGGCATGAGCCAACATACTTGAATATGGGTTGTAACAGTGGGCTTATGTTAATGCCAATTTTAGCTAGGTAATTTCTGCATGGAAGTCTATTATGTAGGCATTTCCATAGTAGATATTTAATCTTGTTAGGACAATGTAACGCCCAGATCCAGTCAAATTCCCCATGAGGTTGTATTGTAGGTTCTATAAGTGTGTAACAATTTTTTGTAGTAAAGTTTCCTTTGGAGTCTAGGGACCAGATAGATATATCGCTCAAAGGGCCTTTCTTGTGTATTTTAGTATTAATTATAGTTTCCTGTAGTTCTTGTGGGATTTCCATGGATAGTTTTTCGAAGTCCTAGTTTTTATTTGAGTACAGGTCCCTTAATTTGAGGTTATATTGATTGGGTGACAGGGGTCGTTGAATTATGCTACGTAAGTTTTGGGAATGTAGGAACCAGTTTTGATTCCATATGTTAATATTAGAATTGATATGAGGAGACCAAGTGATCCCTTTAGAACACACCTCCCATCCCTTTGTTAAAGCTTTCCAGATAGGAGAATTATTCTTGCTACTTAGTCCTAAACCATATATGTTGAAGATTAAACGAGCCCATGGGGTGGTTGAGTGTGTTAGTAGTCTCCATGTTAAGCTAGCTAGAATGGATAAGTTTTTTGCATGGGCATTATGAAGACCCAAACCCCCCATTGGTTTTGGTTTGCAAATGTTAGTCCAGTTAACTAAATGTAGTTTCTTTTTTTCTTCACAAGAGCCCCAGATGAAATCCCGTTGAATTTTGTAAATTTTATTACGTGTTTTGCTGGTAATAGAGTGTATTGCATGTAATAATTTGGGATAGTGTTTACGCAAGAGTGGGCTAGCGTTACTCTACCTGCTATATTAATAAATTTCATCTTCCATGTGTCTAGTCTAGATTTCATTTTGTCAAGGATAAAGTTGTAGTCATTATGTCTTGGATTTCTATTTAGTATTGGAAAACCTAGGTAGTTTCCAAAACATTTACTGATCTTAAAACCCAATGTGTTGGAAATAGAGGTGATGGTAGTGGGGTTACAATTTTTTGAGATTATTATTTTGGATTTTAAATGATTTATTTTCTGACCACTAAGGGAACAAAAAGCATGCAGTCCTAGCTTTATGGCTTGATATGATTTATTATTTTCCCTAGCCATAAAAGTAAGGTCATCCGCAAAAAAAAGGTGTGAAAAATTAATATTTGATCTCCCTAGAGTAATTGGATCCCACTGCTTAATATCTACTTGATGGCTAATATACCTGGATAACATTTCAAGGCATAAGATGAATATGTAAGGAGATAAAGGGTCTCCTTGTCTTATACCTCTACTAGGTTCAAAAAAATTTGTTGTTGATCCATTGACTAAGACTGATATAGATCTAGTTGAGATGCAACTAAGTATAAGTTTTGTAAATTTTGGAGGAAAATTAAAAAACCTAAGTGTGTGACATACAAAAGACCACTCAAATCGGTCAATGCCTTTTCCAAATCAATTTTAATCAACATGTGTCCTACTTTATCTTTGAGTTTTGGTAGATTGTTTACTAACTCTTGAATAATAATAGCATTGTACGATGCTCTCCTGTTTTTCCTAAAACTGGCTTGGTAGGGACTAATTATTTTATCTAAAAAAGGCTTCGGTCGATTTGCAAGCACTTTTGTAATGATTTTGTAGATTGTATTGCAAAGTCCAATTGGCCTAAAGTTTTTGATGTCATTTGCATTTGAATCTTGGGAATCTATGTTTTGTTGATTTCACTAGGAATTGTCTGATTATTAAAAATTGAATGACAATAGTTAGTAACCGACTGACCTACTGTGTCCCAATATATTTGAAAGAAAAGAGGATTAGACCATCAGGACCAGGTGCTTTAAAAGGCTTAAATGAAAAAGTGGCATTTTTAATTTCCATATCATTTAAGGGGTCATCTAAAGAAATTTATTCAAGATTATTTGCCCTTGATGGATTCCTTCCAAGGCCTTTCTGGGTAGTTAAGTTATGTGAGGTGGTGTAGATGTCTTTAAAGTAAGTTGTCACATGTGTCATGATCGAGTTATGACCATTAATCCAATTACCGTCGTTATCTTTGAAATAGTTAATTTTATTTCTTCTTCTTCTTCTGTTTGTTGTTGTTATGTGGAAATACCCAGTGTTTGCATCTCCCTCATTCAGCCAATTTATCCTAGATCTTAATTTCCAATAGTCGTCTTCAATTTGAAGGATGTCATTGTATTCTTTTTTAAGAGATTCATCCAGTGATTGAAGAAATTTACTATAGGGATAATGTATAGAATTGTGGATTCCCCGAAGCCTTGCAAGTAATCTTTTTTTTTCCTATTATATCTCCAAAAGTTTTATGTTTTCATCTTTTAATATTTTCTAAAAAGGAGGCGCTGGACCTAGTTTAGTCGATTGATGTCCAGTGTTGTTTTACCAGGTCTAGGAATTCATGGTGCTTGCACCAGAAGGTTTCGAGTCTAAAAGGTTCTATGTGATGTTGTCTAGTTCTTGGAATTAATTCAACTAGGATAGGATTATGATCCTAATGAGTGTTAGGGAGATGAATTATTGAGTAATTAGGAAATAAGTCACACCATTTATCATTTCCTATTTCTTTATCTAACCTTTCCATTATAAGGCCCCTATTTTTGTGTCTATGGTTTGACCAAGTATATTTACAGCCCTTAAACTCAAGATCCATTAGTTGACAGTTTTCTAATTTTTTTTGTAGAAATTCTGCCCGCGTAGTATTAACCCGTCTCCCTCCAAACTTTTCCTGTTGACCTAGAACATCATTGAAGTCCCCCCTACTAACCATGGAACTCAACATTTAAACACACTAAAACACTTTTTTAAAAAAGGCAGAACAATTAATATTAAAAAAAAGTCGGGGTGTCACTAAGTACATAAGAATCTAAACCAGAATACAGTCCACTACAGTAGCTAGAGAAATAAAATTGAAAATAAAGATAGAATAAGAAGGAGAATCAAGGCCCACGAACGCCATGCAGCTACCTCGATAGTCTCCGAACTCTGATGCCTCAATCAGCAGCAGCCACCGTGACCAGAAGCGCCCGGATATACACAAGGTGCAACAAGTAACGTGAGTACATCCAACTCATAAAGTAACAAGTCCAAACTTTAGACTGAAAGGTAGTGACGAACTCAACCAGTACAAATAAAAATAGAAATAATTGTGCAAAAATATAGGTATGATTTCAAATTTAATAGGCAACTGAAAAGAGTAAAGTAAAGGAGATCCAAACAGAGTGGGGAATATAACTTTGTTATCTCTACATGCTAATGCACATGCTGTATGTGATGCACCATGTTGTCAGCCTCATGTGCTCACACTCTCGAATGATCTACCACTCGGTAATGTATATGGCCCATATGTCCCAGGGAAGATCCATCCTGGAATATACACATCACTGACTATAATTCACCCAGTAGCGAGGAAGTCCAATCCAACCCTATGGAGAAGATCCATCTCCAGGTATCAAGTACCTCAGACAAGATCCATGTCCAGGGAAGATCCATCCCTCAATAATATCAATTGGGGGTGTGTTATAGACTCCTGAGGGGATATTTCAGCCTAAGCGCTATCATAACATCAGTATAACCGCAGCGACGTACAGTCCGATCCCATAACTATCACTCATAATTGGCTCTCGATCTCACTCAGTCATCAATCTCTCCAGTCTCACTCATGGGCCCAAAATATCATAAAACTAGCGCGAAATAGTAATATGATGAATCAATAGATAACAACTGAGACTAGGATATGATATGAAATTCATGTATATGACTGAGTACGGAATATCAATAAAATCAGTAAAGTGACCCCAAGAAACAACCACTCCGGGTCCCAATAGTACAAACGTAATTCCTAAACATGATATATAGCATGATTGATAGCTCAAAACTTCACCACATGATGAAAACGGATATCCACAAGATATAATCACTACACAGCGCCATGGAATCAACCGGGCCTCAATTCTCACAGTGCACATCCGCACGCCCGTCACTTGGCATGTGCGTCACCTCAATACCAATCATATAACACATAGTTTAGAGTTTCAAACCCTCAGAACCAAGTTTGAAAGTGTTACTTACCTCAACTATGCAAAACACCTACTCTAAAATTCCTTTGCCCCTCGAATCAGTCTCCAAATGCCCCGAATCTAGCCACAAGCAGTACGAGATAATTAATATACGCTAAAGGGATCAATTCCATAAAAAAACGTGCAATTCAAAACTGAAATTCGAAATGAGCTCAACAACCCCTCCTCCCCCCGACCCACATCTCAAAATTTGACAAAAGTGACAAAACACGAAAGCTCATTCACTCACGAGTCTAACCATACCAAATTTACCAAAATCTGACATCAGCAGATCATCCAAATCCCCAAAATCCATTCTCCAAATCCCTAGCCTCAAACCCCCAAATTGCACCTCAAACTACACAATCTAGGTGGGGAAAATCAGTGGGGAAACAATATTTATGATAAAAAACGTGTACAAGAAGCTTACCTCAATAATCCCCTCGAAAATCCTCTCAGAAATCACCTAAGTTTGAGTCCAAAATGTTGAAATGGGACTAAAATCGCGAACTCTTGTTTTTAAACCATCTGCCCAGAATTTTCGCACATGTGGCCATTTATCTGCACCTGCGGAGTCGCTTCTGTAGTAAAATTCCCGCTCCTGCGGAAGTCACTTATCCAGCTGTCTTCGCTTCTGCTATCACAAGACCTCATATGCGCATATCGCAGGGGCAGGAAACCCATCGCACCTGCGAATCGATCTCGCACCTGCGCCCCTATGCCCGCTTCTGCGACCATCGCAGGTGCGGGATAATGTTCGCACCTGCGACCTCTGATCAATTCTTCCTTGGCCGCTTCTGTGATTCCTTCCCCACTTCTGTGGGCTCGCACCTGTGGTACCCACTCCGCAGGTGCGATAAGACCAGTAGCAGCAGCACTTCAGCTGCTTCACCAATTCAAAACCAATTCCGATAACATCCCAAAATAAACCTGAGGCCCCCGGGACCTCAACCAAACATACCAACAAGTCCTAAGCACGCTAAGAACTTAGTATAATCCTCAAATAACCTCAAACGACATCTAAAACACGAATTGCACACGGATTCAAGCCTAAAGAACTTCTAAAGTTCCAAATTCCACAAACGACGCTGAAACCTAACAAACCACGTCCGATTGACCTCAAATTTTTCACACAAGTTATAAATGACACCACGAATATACTCCAATTTCCAGAAATAGAATCCGACCCCGATATTAAAATCACCACAGCGGCCAAATTCGCGAAAATTCTAACTTTTGCCAATTCAAGCCTAATTCTACTTCGGACCTCCAAATCACATTTTGGACGTGCTCCTAAGTTCAAAATAACCTAAGGGATTTAATAGAACCATCAAAATTTCAAACCCGAGGTTGTTTACACATAATTCGACGCCCGGTCAACTTTTTCAACTTAAACTTTCAATTAAGAGATTAAGTGTTTCGATTCACTCTGAAATCACCCGGGACCTGATCCAACCAACCTGGTAAGGCATATAATAGTTGTAGAACACAAAAGAAGTAGAAAATAGGTAAACAGGGCTACAACTCTCGAAACAACTGGATGGGTCATTACAGATTTGAAGGCTCGCTAAGTTCGTATGATGTTTTAAGACTTGTTGGTGCGTTTGGTTGATGTCCTGGGGGACTCGGGTGGATTTTGGATGGTTAACATACTTAGAATTCGACTTGGTGTTATAAATGAAGCATCATATCATCCATTCTTTCAAGTATCTATTCTCCGGATATATCATGTTGATAGGTCGCGTGTGTTAGACTACAACACGATTTAGTCAGATGAGAGCCTGGGTTATGAGAAGGAGCCAACTGCCATAATTGATAGGCAAGTTCCCCACTTGAGGTCCAAGAAGATTTCTGCGGTAAAGGTTTAGTAGAGGAGTCAACTAGTCAAGGAAGTGATTTGGAAAAGACTCAGAAGGACATGCGGAGCAGATATCCACACTTATTCGAAACTCCAGGTACGATTCTAGACTCGTTCGAGGACGAACGTTTGCTTAAGAGGTGGAGAATGTGACGACACGACCGGTCGTTTTTCTTTCTAGATCCATGTTCCCCTAAATAAGACTCCTCATATGTGCTTTTACTATTTCATGAATTACGAGTATGGTTAGTTCAGGTTTGAAAGGGTTCGGGTTGAAATCGGAACACTTAGTTCCTTAATATTGGCTTAAAAGGGTTAAGTTTGACTTGGTCGACATTATGAGTAAAATACTTTGAAGTCGATATTTAACGGTCCCAATAGGCTCGTATAATGATTTTGGACTTGGGTGTACGTTCAGATCGAGTTTTGGATGACCCGAAGGCGTTTCAACGCTCAATATTGAAAGTTGGCGCATTGAAGGTTTTAAAGTTCTTTAAATTTGGTTTGGAGTAGGTTTTGGTGTTATCAAGGTCTGTTTGGGATTCTGAACCCGAGAAAAGTTCTGTATAGTGATTTAAGACTTGCACGCAAAATTTGGGGTCATTCTGAGTAGTCTAAGTATGAATCGGCGCGTTCGGAGCAAGTTGAAAACTTGAAGTTCATGATTTGATTCAATTTGGTTTTGGGGTGAGATTCTTAGTTTTGATGTTGTTTTACACGATTCGATAGTTCCAGCAGGTCCGTATTATGGTTATGGACTTGTTGGTGCATTTTGACGGGGTCCTGGGTGGCCCTGGTGAGTTTAGGACCACCCGAAATTGAGTTCAAAAATCGGATATATGTTGTTTAGGTTTCCTTCTTCATGAACGCGGAGAAGGCCTCGCGTTCGTGATGGAGGAATTAGGTTGGGGAATTTTTTTGCTACGGGTTCGGGGAAAAGAGCTTGCGGTTGCAAAGCTCTGGGTCATTGACCTTTGCGTTCGCGTGATAGGGTCCGCGTTCACGAAGGATAATGTGAGCTGGGTGCGGCTAGCACTGTTGGTCTTCACATTCGCGAAGGATCCCTCGCGTTCGCGTAGGGCAGGCCAGGTAAGTCTCTGCGTTCACGAGGTCCTGGTCGCGTTCGTGATGGACAAATTTTCTAGGCCTGGGCCGGTTGCTTTCGCGATCGTGAGGCCTCTTCCCTGATCGCGAAGAAGTCATACCTGGGCAGAGACTTGTTTTAAAAACGGGACTTAGACCATTTTCTCTCATTTTTTCATTTCCTTGGCCGATTTTGGAGATTTTTGAAGAAGGGTTTCCACTTAACTATTGAAGGTAAGTAATTCCTACCCAATGTAAGTTCAATACATAGATTGTAGGTAGATTTTAATATGTAAAAATTGTGGAAATTATGGGTTTAGTTGAAAAACCTAGGTTTTGATAAAAAAAAATGGATTTAAGCACGAAAATGATTATGGAATTGGGTGAAAATTATATATTTGAGTACGTGGGGTTATTGGTAACATTTATCTTCAAACATTTCTGGAATCCGGGAATGGGGATGAATTTTAGGATTCTTCCAATATGTGTTGGTAAATACCCTAATAGTTAAATTATGAACTTTTAAATATATATTGATTAATTTATATTACATTTGACTAGTTTCGGATTGTTCGGCATCGGTTTGAGGTATTAGAACAAATTGTGGGTCGGAAAGTGAGCTTTGAGATGAGGTGAGTCTCTTGCCTAACCTTGTAAGAGGTAATTTGCCCCATAGGTGATTTAAATTACTATTTGCTTATAATTGTGGTGTCTACGTATGCACGAGGTGACGAGAGTCCTGCGTAGCTACTAATTATGCTTATGTCCGAATAGTTTAGGACCCAAATCATGAAATACTTGTAATGTTTGCACCATACTTGTTAATCAAAGTGCCTAAATTATATTGGAACTTGATAGAGGAATTGTAAAAGACCGAATTTCACTTATTTGAGTTTTGGCGGGTTTACTTGATCGTTAATATAAATTGTGCTTCTTTGTGCATTAGCCTTGTAATAGCTTTTAAATCGGATGTTCATAAAGTATCCTCTCTTCTAGTGGAGCGGTCCAAACACCTCGGAAATATAATAGATGCATCTATGGTTTGTGCCGCTCGACCCTCGGCAGTGTACACATTATTCTGGATCGGGCCGTACCACCTCGGCATAAAATCGTGTGTGATAATACTCAAAGCCTAATTATACTTGATACTACTTTATGGCTTGAGAGATTATAATTATTTAATGACAAAAATTTACTTGGGATTTACTATTAGTGAAAGAATTTTTTATTCGCCGCTTGTTATTGAGTTATTATTACTATTTTCATAACCCATGCTTATTTAGAATTCATGTATTCTATTGTTAGCCCATAGTAAGTGTCGATGTCACGACCCAGAATCCACTATATGTCGTGATGGCGCCTAAAGCCGCCGTCAGGCAAGCCAAAGATGATTTACCAATTTGATTACTCATTTTATTACTCTGAAATCATAATTTCCAATAATAAAACGTATAAAATATAATATACAGGGTAAATGATAATATTTACACGAACCACTATAATGAAAAACTCGAAGGAACCCCCAAAACCCGGTGTCACAAGTGCATGAGTATCAATTAGGAAATATAATAAAATATAACATATGTCTCGAATACAAATTAGACGGGAAAATATAAATAACTCTGATGGAGATTCTACAGGCCGGGGATCGTAACATGGAATGCAGCTCACGGTTAAGTCCTCGCAATTTCCGCACCTTTGTGCCCAAAATACCACCAGGCATATATGTACCTGCACAATAAGTGTAGCAAGTGTAGCATGAGTACGTAATCAACGCGTACCCAGTAAGTATCTAGCCTAGCCCTAGAGAAGTAGTAACGAGGGGTCGACATCGACACTTACTAGTTGTCTAATAAGACAGATACAGTAGAAATAAACATATGTAAGCCAGAGTAAATAAACAAAATAACAAGTATAAATACGTGGTAAAACTTTCCTCTCAACAATAACTCAAGCTCTCATGTAGTAGTTACCTCCTCAATCGGAGTATATATATAATGAACCTCACCAGATAGATCGTCACAGTTCAAATCAGGAGAGCTCACAGATATATTAGCTTCTTGTCAATTATTACACATGATTTCATAAGGGTATTTTATAGAAATGCCTAGGCGTACGACCCGATCCCATTATAATATGTGCACTATCGAGGGTCGAACGGTAGAAATCATAGAAACATCTATTTTATTGTCGAGGCGAACAACCTGCTCCCATGAGAGTGTGATATATAATCCTGTCGAGACGAATGGACCGACCCCATCATAGTGTACGCACTGCTGAGGGTCGAAAGGCACGAACCAAAGATATATCTATTATACTGCCGAGGCGAACGGCCTGATCCCATTAGAATAACAAGCTTTAACAGGTCTTTAACCCAACTCACGAATAAACGTGTGAGTTATAAATTTTTAAGGGAAACCTTTCGATGAAAACACATAATGAGGGAGAAATTCGTAAGAGGAGTATAATTATTCCGCGGAAAATCATGATGCCCGTCGAATATCTACAATATCAAGTCTATCACTCTACACAAGTCTAGTCTCAAGTTGCAACGTAAAAATGAAAGAATTTAATAGGCAAGAGACAACTCAAATAGTACAGTTATACCATGGCGGGAACCTAAGTCAACCCGGATATAACATGAATCTAGCTACGTACAGACTCTCGTCACCTCGTGCATACGTAACCCCGGCAACAAGTAGCACATATCAAATACATCACCCACGAGTAGTTTCCCCCTCACAGAGTTTGACAGGAGACTTACCTCGTTTTGAAGTTTCATAACCGGCTCCAAAGCCTCTTTAACACCTCAAACGGATGCATGTCGATCCAAAACTAGTCAAACAATGTGCAAACGAATCAAAATATACTCTAGTACCCATAATTAATCAATTTAAACAATTCCCAACTCCGCTCAAAAAGTGGATAAAGTCAACCTTAGGGCCTAAGTGCCCGGATTCCGAATTTTTTTGAAGATAAACATTACCCCTAACAATACGAACTCAAATACATGATTCATTCCCAATTCCATATCCAATTCTGAGTCAAAACTAAAAAATACTAATTTTTAGGTTTCTACCGAAATCTCAAATTTTTACAAATTCCCATGCTTAAATCCATATATGAACCATGTATTTAACTCACATGTGAATAAATCACTTACCCCATAATAGATGATGAAAATGGCACTCCACAATCGGCTCTCATGGACAAAATGAAGTGAAAATGAGCCAAACCTCCGATTTTAAAAGAGCACCGCCCAATCAGGCCTTGTTCACGAACGCGACACTGCCCTCGCGTTCACGAAGCACAATCTGCTTCAGCTCCAAATTCTTCCTTCACGATCGTGAAGACAGGCTCGCGAACGCGATGCCTTTACAGGCCTGACCATCGTTAAAGCAGAACCAACATCGCGAACGTGTAGACCAAAAACTTCAAAGGGCCAGCTTGCCTTATGCAAACACGACCAGTCAGTTTCGAACGCGCAACACCACTGCCTAGACCTCCACGAACGCGAATTCCTTATCGAGAATGCGTAGAACAAAATGGCCCATTCACAAATTCCTTTTTCGCGAATGTGAGAGGCCCTTCACGTTCGCGAAGAACGACACCAGCACCAGCAAGCCAGCAACAGCAACATAGCCAAACTTGGTCTGTAACCACCCCGAAACACACCCCAGGCCCCCGAGACCCCGTCCAACCACACCAACCAGTCCCGAAATATGAACCAAACTTTCTCGAGGCCTCAAATCATACCAAACAACATCAAAACGACGAACCGACGATCAAAATCCTTCTTTAAACTTTCAAACTTCCAAACTTCTACGAACGCGTCTGAATCATATCAAAAATTACGGAATGACACCAAACTTTGCGTGCAAGTCACAAGTCATGATACGAACCTATTTCAAGGCTCATAACCCCAAACAGACATCGGTAACATCATAATCCACTTCAAACCAAACTTATGAAATTCTTAAACTTTCAAAGTGCCAACTTTCCATAATAAGCACTGAAATACTCCCGGACCACCCGATATGCAAAACGAACATACGCCCAAGTCCAAAATCATCATACGAATATATTGGAACCTTCAAATCCCAATTTCGAGGTCGTTTACTCAAATGTCAAACCTTTAGTCATTTTTTTCAACTTAAAGCTTCCATATTTAGAATTTTCTTTCCAACTCAACTCTGAACTTCTCGAAATTCAATTCCGATAACAAGTACAATTCATATACCTGAAGTGAAGCTATTGAAGGCCTCGGACCACTGAACAATGCGCTAGAGCTCAAAATGATCGATCGGGCCGTCACATTCGATGTCGACCCCTTGTCACTACCTCTTCGAGGTTAGACTAGATACTTAGTGGGTACATGTTGTTTATGTATTCATGTTAATCTTATGCACTAATCGTGTAGGATCTCAGGCAGGTGCATCTGGCAGTCATATCGGCGTGCACCCCCATCACCCCGAGACCTAGTGGTGAACTGCTTCCTTAGCTGTTCTGCAGCACTTAGAGTCTCTCTTTTGCATCTATTGTCTGCCTACTTTTATTATTGGTAGTAGTTAGAGTTTTGTATATTATACTAGTTTCTCATACACCTGTGACACCAGGTCTTGGAACACATACTAGTAGACTTTATGGTTTTGGAGTATTTATGTTGCTGTATTTGCTCACTCATTAGCCTTCATTTTGCTTTTATAAATTTTTCTACTCCTCATTTTCTTAATAAATGGAATTCAACTACTTGGAAATTTTATTAAAAAGAGTAATTACATGATTAGTTCGTTGTTGGCTTGCCTAGCGGCAACGTTGGACGCCATCACGGCGACGTTAGGCGACATCACGACTTATAAGAGATATTGGGTCATGACACAAAATCACTCAACTATCTCCATTGCACTCAGATGATCAACCAACCAGATTTATTTATTTTTCCGATGAAAATTGCTGACTTGCCAATCCACATAGATTTTAAATATTTTTTTTACCATTTACAATAATTTATAACCAAACAAATCATAGAAACCCACGTAAAAATTGCGCGGGGCATCCTATTTGATCGCCCCCATTTAATCTATACCCGTTTTTTTAAAAACTTTTAACTTGTACCAACTTTTTAAATAACTTCAGCTCCCCTTTCCCTCGCTGAGCTGAAGTTCACCAGTTAAGCTGAAGCTCGCCAGTTATAAAGACAAAACTTCAGCATACGGGGCTGAAGTTCCCCAGTTACAAAGACAAAACTTCAGCTTGAAGTTTCCCAGTTACAAACTTCAGCTCTATAGCTGAAGTTCCCAAGTTATAAAGACAACAACTTCAGCATACGGGACTGAAGTTCCCTAGTTTACAAAGACAAAACTTCAGCTCTGCTGAAGTTCCCCATTTACAAAGACAAAAACTTCAGCTCTAGAGCTGAAGTTCCCCAATGTAACTAAGGGAACTTCAGCCCCGTATACTAAAGTTTTTGTCTTTATAACTGGAAAACTTCAGCCCCGTATGCTGAAGTTCCCCATTTACAAAGACAAAAAATTCAGCTCTAGAGCTGAAGTTCCCCAATGTAACTAAGGGAACTTCAGCCCCGTATGCTGAAGTTCCCCATTTACAAAGACAAAAAATTCAGCTCTAGAGCTGAAGTTTCCCATTTACTAGAGCTGAGCTGAAGTTCTCAAGCTACTTCAGGCCCATCTACTAGAATGTTGAAGTTTTGCGTGATTGCCTTTACTACTTCAGCCCCGCATGCTGAAGTTATGCGCAAAAGCAGGTACGGATGCAATTTTTTTTACAAAGCGGGTATAAGTTAAAATGTAGCACAAAAAGTGGGTACGGATGCAAAAGCCCCGAAACCCACCCATACACCCAATCTGACCCGACCCCTCCCATTTATAAAGATATAAACCAACTCAAAAGTCACGTTTTTTCTTCTTCTTCTATTCTATAATTGTACAGGTATTATTTTATAAAAAATAACTATTTCTTCTTCTCTCAAGCAGACGAACTTCCATAGTTTCACCCTAGTCCCAAATTAAACTTTTCAACATGGAATCTGAAGATTTGTTGAGTAGAAAAAGCAAAGGAATCTCAAAGAAAGGGGTCTATCTCTTCTCTACCTTCATTATTTAATACGGAATAAATATTATTTATTTTTCTTGAAATGGTAGAATCTGTAATTTACCATATGTGATTTATGGTATGATCTTTATCGTATGATCTAAAGTTTATGTTGGCCATTTTAGGTGTTAGGATTTTTTTATACATGTGGGATTTAGGGATTATTAGTGAGTGAAATTACTTACTAATTTTAGCAAAGTAAAGGATTTATAAATAATACATTACTATATTTATAAGCAATTTCAATATTCAAGCTAATAATACTACAAAGCTAAGTTTGTAATATAATAACGGGTTCAAGGTATTTTTGTACTACGTGGGTTTTACAGTCAAAGAAATAAATTCTTTTTTATAAAATAATATAGGTCCAACGTATTATTGATTTTATGTGCGTTTAAGAGAAGAAGAAAGAGCGTGACTTTTGGATTGGTTTATATCTTTAGAAATGGGTTGG
The DNA here is from genome assembly GCA_005239525.1 of Nicotiana knightiana. Lineage (NCBI taxonomy): Eukaryota > Viridiplantae > Streptophyta > Magnoliopsida > Solanales > Solanaceae > Nicotiana > Nicotiana knightiana. Next base: position 47,329 of record ML382994.1, on the reverse strand, counting down.
GTTTGATCAGACTGAGTGTATGGTTGGGTTTCTATGATTTGTTTGTGATTTTAAATTGTCCAAAATATAAAAGATCTATGTGGACTACTAATTCAGTAATTTTCCACCGGAAAAAATTAATAAATCCGGAATGATCATCAGAGTGCAATTTATTGGTACAAATAAAAGAAAAATAATTTTCATCCATAATTTCAAATATTCAGTATCTATTTGAGTAATGAACTCCATAAGTAATTGAGTGAAAATATCATTACGTTGGATGCAAAGAAAAACATATTTTGTAGGAATAAAAAAGATAATCAAAGTCAAAAATTAGATAGAAAAGAGTATCCCGTCTCAAGGAGAAAAATAGCTAAAAATCTTGTGAATGTCTTAGTTAATTAAAAAATCACAAAATATGGTAAATTAATCCATTTCGAACTTATGATTTTTTAAGTTATATAATTTGTGTTTGAACTAATTTGTATTCTCTTTGAGCATGCAAAGGAGCTATGTTGAGAACTACCGAGAAAGTATTTTGCAGGGTGACTCACACAGTCACACTAGAAAACAAAAGGATTTATTGTGGATTGATTGTTTTAGATATATACGTATGGGAGAGCTAGAATTTAATATAAAAAAAAAATACGAGTTTTGTTGTTATTTGTATCCATGCTATATTTATTTGAATTGGTTGTTGGATTGATAAAAGAACATTTTATTTTCTGTAATTTTTGATGATCAACTCTGGCATATGAAGATGGTTGTGCTATATGATGTATTTCCTTTCTCTTGTAGAAAGAGGATCCTTGTTATCTCTTCTTCCTCTTTACATACTAATACCCTCATTTTGTTTCTATTATTATATCTTCATTTCTTTCGATAAGTAATTTGAATTAATTTTATTAAAAATTGCAGTTTTGATTTGCAAGGAATTTCAGTACAACTTGATAATTGAGATGAAAAAATTAACTCGGGACAGTGAAGGTAATTTAGTATAGTCAAACAAAGAATATGTAGTACCTAAGCTACTTTTTAACTAAATTCACTAATTGAACGCACACTTTCATGAAATATTGATTCTTTTTTTTCTTGTAATTTTCTTCTGGAAATAGAATTCAAATCATGTGTGAAAAAATAACTAAACTAAATTGAACTTGTTTGCCTAGTTGCAAAGAAATGACCTAATAAGTGACCTAACCAGCCATCATGCCTGTTGGATATTTATGGCTAGTGATAGGTAATTGTATACGTAAAGCAAATGATACCAACAACTTTTCAATCTTGAATCTGCCTCTGAATTTATTATTGATGCATGTCTTGTTGAAAGCGTTAGTAATTTGTATTGCTGTAATATAAAATAATAAATTTTCTGTAAATACAGAAACAGTGAGAAACCTTACTAGCGCGGGCTCTGGTGCGTAATTAGCGCGGCCACGTTAGTGGAATTTACCAGGGACAGTGAGAACCCTGACTAGCGCGACCACTAGCGCGGGCGCACTAGTCTAGGCGTCCTTAGCTTTTCTTATGGAAAAATAATATAAGAATAAACCATCCCATTGAATACACAGTGCGTCCTTAAGAAAATTATTCCCCTCAAGTACTCGAGGTTTTGGAATATATCCTCCCAGGATAGAACGATTTAACTCACCAGCGACCAAAAACTCCGGTGATCAGCGAACCAGTTGAAGGTCGTAAAACACACTGGAATATTTTTTGGGCAGAAAAAGAAGAAGAAGATCAGAAAATTTAGTAAGTAAAGACTCGGGGATTCAAGGCATATTTATAGCCAATTTCGTACTGTTTCTGAAAAGGTTTTTCAACCTTTCAGAATTTCTGAAAAGGTTTTGCAACCTTTCAGAACAACCATAACTGTTTGGAACAGGTGTGAAGATTGCGGAAAAAATAAAAACGGATTTAAAATAATCCGGGAAAGAAAAATGGACCGGACCTTTGTCTAAAAAGACTAATCAATCAATCGTTGCCCGAATCCGAATCCGAAATCCGAAGCCGAAGCCGAAGCCGAGCCGAGCGAGGGACGACGACGGCGATGCGAGGCTTGCCTTCTTCTCAACTCCTTAAGAGCTAGAAGAAGAGCTTCTCTATATATACACATAGATTTTCTTTCCTTCTTCCAATGAGGGACAAAATGCACTAATTCAAAATTTCACTTCCCTCCATTTCTTTTCCCACCATTTTTCATTCACTCACTTTAAGCTACACCAAGCTTAAAATTAAGCTACACTAAGCATAAAGACCAACAATCCCCCACATGAACGAGGAATGGCTATAAAATAAAGGAATGCACAGACGTGTGTGTTTTTTACATGCAAGAATTAATTGCATCTTGATAAGTAGGTTTCCCTTTGAATTTTCCGTAGTGAACTTATATCGGATATACTCGGTCAATCGGTAGATTTGATATCTTTGAACCGTCGAGCTTTTTTGTATACCTAGACAACATAAGTCACACAATCAATCCTTAATCATCTATGGTTCTCACGGTTGTGTTTGTTTCAATCATGAACACCGCCTGGTTTCATGGGTGCTTAGAGAATTGGTCTTTACTTTCATTCCCCTTGAAGCGGCTTATACTTCACACTCGCATAGGTGATTTCTAAACGTGTAATCCTAAAGACACACTATCTGGTCATATCCTTCCAGACTTAGCAAATCATTAAAAAGCGTTAAGCTTTATTGACTCATCAAAAAGCCTTAATACTTTACCTTGATTCTGAATATTGTCTTCATCGCGAGATTTGGTTGAGTTATTTGACAATGTTGAACCGTCATTCATGACTTTTTTTTATCTCTTTTAACTTAGCTCTTGGGATCTCCAGTCTGCTAGGTAGAGTTACCGCCATGATGACTTGTCCTAGGCCTTAACCCCATTCCCTTTGATAATCTTTCAATTGTCTCTTTAGATAGGCTTTTTGAAAGTGGATCCGACACGTTGTCACTTGACTTTACGTAGTCAATTGTGATAACACCACTAGAGAGTAGTTGTCTAACGGTATTATGTCTCCGTCGTATATGACGAGATTTTCCGTTATACATAACGCTCCCTGCCCTCCCTATTTCTGCTTGACTATCACAATGTATACAAATAGGTGCCAAAGGTTTTGGCCAAAATGGAATATCTTCCAAGAAATTCCGGAGCCATTCAGCTTCTTCACCGGCCTTATCTAAAGCTATGAATTCAGATTCCATTGTAGAATGTGATGCACGTTTGTTTGGATGATTTCCAAGACATTGCTCCACCCCCAATTGTGAAAACATATCCACTCGTGGATTTAACTTCAGATGATCTGGTGATCCAATTTGCATCACTATATCCCACGATCACGGAGGGATATTTGTTATAATGCAAAGCATAATTTTGAGTATGTTTCAGATACCCCAAAACTCGTTTCATTGCCATCCAATGTATTTGATTGGGATTACTTGTAAATCGACTCAGTTTTCTAATAGCATATGCTATATCTGGTCGCGTACAATTCATTATATATATCAAACTTCCCAATACTCTTGCATAGTCCAGTTGTGAGTCACTTTCACCTTCATTCTTTTGAAGTGCATAACTTACGTCAATTGGAGTGTTGGGAATTTTGAAATCCAAATACTTGAACTTGTCAAGTACCTTTTCAATGTAGTTAGACTGTGATCATGCTAGACCTTGTGGAGTCTCGTGAATTCTGATTCCTAAGATCACATCAGCAACTCCTAAGTCTTTCATATCGAATTTGCTAGCCAACATGTGTTTTGTAGCATTTATATCTGACATGATTTTACTCATTATCAACATGTCATCAACATATAAACAAACAATGACTTCATGACCCGGAGTGTTTTAATATAAACACATTTGTCGCACTCGTTGATTTTAAACCCACTTGCCAATATTGTTTGATCAAATTTGGCATGTCATTGTTTGGGTGCTTGTTTAAGTCCATAAAGCGACTTAACAAGTTTTTACACTTTCTTTTCTTTACCAGGAACCACAAAACCCTCAGGTTGTTCCATGTAAATCTCTTCCTCTAATTCTCCATTTAAGAAAGTTGTTTTAACATCCATTTTATGGATTTCAAGACCATACACGGCATCTAATGCCACTAGCATCTTAATAGATGTTATCCTTATTACTGGCGAGTAAGTGTCAAAGTAATCAAGGCCTTCTTTTTGTCTATAACCTTTGACAACAAGTCTTGCCTTATATTTGTCAATAGTGCCATCAGCTTTTATTTTTCCGCTTAAAGATCCATTTGGAACCTAAAGACTTATTTCCAGGAGGAAGATCAACCAATTCCCATGTATGGTTATCCAAAATCTATTGAATCTCACTATTGACTGCCTCTTTCCAAAACGCCGAATCAGAAGACGACATAGCTGCTTTAAAAGTTTGACGTTCATTTTCAAACAAGAATGTCACAAAATCTGGTCCAAAGGAAGTAGATGTTCTTTCACGTTTGTTATGCCTTGGATCTTCTACATTTGGAGTATTTTCCTTTGGTCTTCCCGAGGTCGTTTAGGTCTTTCACTTAACGACTCCCATTCAGTTTTATACGGATAAATGCTTTATAAGAATTCAACATTATCTGATTACATTACCGTATTAACATGAATCTCGGGATTATCGGATTTATTGACCAAAAATTGACATGCTTTACTGTTTGTAGCATATCCAATGAAAATGCAATCTACTATTTTTGGTCCGATTTTAACCCTTTTAGTTAAATAAACTTGTACATTTTCTAGACACCCCCACACTTTGAAATATTTCAAGTTAGGTTTTCTTCCTTTCCATTTTTCATATGGAATAGATTGCGTTTTGTTGTGGGGTACTTTGTTGAGTATTCGTTTAGCTGTAACGATAGCTTCCCCCACAAACTCTGCGGTAATCTGGAACTTATTAGTAAAAAATTTATCATTTCCTTTAATGTCCGATTTTTTTCCCCGCAATTCCGTTGGATTGAGGTGTGTAAGGTGCAGTAGTTTGATGGATAATTTGATATTCCGAAAATATTTTTGCAAACGGAGATTCATATTCTCCACCTTTATCACTTCGAATCATTTTGATCTTTTTATTCAATTGATTCTCTACTTCATTCTTGTATTGCTTAAATGTTTCAATTGCTTCATCCTTACTATTAAGCAAATAAACATAACAATATCGAGTGCAGTCGTCAATAAAAGTAATAAAATACTTTTTCCCACCTCGAGATGGTGTCGACTTCATATCGCAAATGTCAGTATGAATTAAGTCTAAAGGATTTGAATTCCTTTCAACAGACTTATAAGGATGTTTTACAAACTTAGATTCAACACATATTTGACATTTCGATTTATTACACTCGAATTTAGGCAATACTTCTAAATTAATTAACTTCCACAAGGTTTTATAATTGACATGTCCTAAACGGATATTCCATAAATCATTTGGCTCCAACAAATAAGAAGAAGCTAAAATTTTATTCATACTATCAACAACCATTACATTGAGTTTGAAAAGGCCCTCCGTGAGGTAGCCTTTTTCAACATACATTTCGTTCTTGCTCACAACAACCTTATCGGAGACGAATACACATTTGAATCCATTCTTCACAAGTAAAGATGTAGAAACTAAAGTCTTCCTAATAGTAGGAACATGAAGAACGTTGGTGAGCGTTAACACCTTGCCGGAAGTCATCTTTAAGAATATCTTCCCATAACCTTCAATCTTGGTTGTTGAATTATTCCCCATGGAAATCTCTTCTTTGGGACCAGCAGTAGAGTAAGTCGCAAATGCCTCTTTGACAGCACAAACATGTCGAGTGGCTCCGGAGTCAATCCACCACTCCTTCGGATTTCCAACTAAGTTGCATTCCGAAAGCATTGCACAAAGATCATCAATGTCATCATTCTTCTCCACTATGTTGGCATGTCCCTTCTTCTTATCCTTTTTCGGGAGACGACAATCAGGGGCTTTGTGACCAACTCTTCCACAATTGTGGCAGTTGCCCTTGAATTTCTTTTTGTTCTGCTCCTTAGTCTGTCCAGAAGATTTCTTCCTCTTCTTACTTTTTGGAGCAGTCTCCTCAACGATATTAGCTTCCATGATTGTTAAATTTTCAAGAGACTTCTTCTCGGCTGTTTTGTTGTCTTCCTCAATGTTGAGACGAATCACAAGATCTTCCAACTTCATTTCTTTGCGCTTGTGCTTAAGATAGTTCTTGAAATCTCTCCATGAAGGAGAAAACTTTTCAATCATTGCAGCCACTTGAAATGCTTCATTCACGACCATACCTTCAGCAATAAGGTCGTGAAAAATAAGTTGAAGCTCCTGAACTTGGGTTCCCACAGTTTTGCTGTCTATCATTTTATAGTCTGGAAACTTGGCAACCACAAATTTCTTCAAGCATGCATCTTCCGTCTTGTACTTCTTCTCAAATGCTTCCCATAATTCTTTTGAAGTATTCATCGCATTGTATACATTGTACAAGTCATCCTCTAAAGCACTTAGGATATAGCCTTTGCAAATAAAATCTACCTGCTTCCATGCTTCAACAATCATGAACTTCTAGTTGTCCGGCATGTCCGCAGCAGGCACTAGAGGTTCTTCATTAGTGAAGTTTTGCATACCAAGTGTGGTAAGCCAGAAGAACACCCTTTGCTGTAATCCTTTGAAGTTGGCCTCAGAAAATTTTCCCGTTTTTTCTGCCGGTGGAACAACAGTACGACTTGACGAGGCTATCGTCGTTGCCGCAACAGTCGTAGAAGAATTTTCGTTATCAATTGCCATTTCTTACTGTCAACAATAGAAGAGTTCAATCAATGGCAAAACCAGAACAGTAAACAATACTGTAATCAACAATAAACGATATGTATAATAAATAAAAATCGATATACTGTTTCACAGAAAACGATGAAGTTTTTATGTTCTTCAAACTGTTTTTTGAATTTCAAAACTCTGATGAAGTTTTTATATCTTCAAATCAGAATAATAAAATTCAGAAGGAGTAGAAAACACACAGGTTTTAATCTCCATAAACAGAATACAAAAAAAAAAAATTCCTTAATATTGTTTGTAATCTGTATTGCTGTAATATAAAATAATAAATTTTCTGTAAATACAGAAACAGTGAGAAACCTTACTAGCGCGGGATTAGCTCGGCCGCACTAGTGGAATTTACTAGGAAAAGTTAGAAACATGACTAGCGCGACCACTAGCGCGTGCTGAGCACGGGCGCGCTAGTCCAGGCGTCCTTAGCTTTTCTTATGAAAAAATAATATAAGAATAAACCGAGCCCACTGAATACACAGTATGTCCTTAAGAAAATTATTCCCCTCAAGTACCCGAGGTTTTGGAATATATCCTCCCAGGATAGAACGATTTAACTCACCAGCGTATCGGTACCAAAAACTCCGGTGATCAGCGAACCACTTGATGGTCGTAAAACACACTGGAATATATTTTTGTGCAGAAGAAGAAGAAGAAGATCAGAAAATTTAGTAAGTAAAGATTCTGGGATTCAAGGCATATTTATAGCTAATTTCGTACCATTTTTGAAAAGGTTTCGCAACCTTTCAGAATTTCTGAAAAGGTTTTGCAACCTTTCAGAACAGCCATAGCTATTTGGAACAGGTGTGAAGATTGTGGGAAAATTAAAAATGGATTTAAAATAATTCGGGAAAGAAAAATGGATCGGACCTTTGTCTAAAAGATTAATCAATCAACCGTTGACCAAATCCGACGCCGAAGCCGAAGCCGAGCTAGCGACGACGGCGGCGGCGCGAGGCTTGCCTTCTTCTCAACTCTTTAAGAGCTAGAAGAAGAGTTCTCTATATATATACACATAGATTTTCTTTCGTTCTTCCAATGAGGGACAAAGTGCACTAATTCAAATTTCATTTTCCTCTATTTCATTTCCCACCATTTTTCATTCACTCTCTTTAAGCTATAACAAACTTAAAATTAAGCTACACTAAGCTTAAAAACCAACAGAAAGTAGTCAAACGGTTTTCTAGAGACGAAAATAACGTATAAACAGAAATGTAAAAGAAACATAATTTAAAGGTTTGCCTTCTTCTTAACTCTTTTACGAGTTAGAAGAAGAGCAATTGTATATATATACCCATCAAAAACCTTTTCCTCTTCCAATATGGGACAATGTCCCTTTGTCAAGGAGAGAAACTCAAATATTTCATTTTCCTTCCATTTCTCATTCACCGTCTTTTAAGCTAAATTAAGCTTAAAACCCCAACATGTACTTCTTGCAATGAGTATTCTTTTTTCCCGAAAGAAGTAGAGCGATGAGTATTTTTATTTGATTACCTTGTAAAATCAAAGATGTGTCCTGGGATCAAGTAATTAGAAAGAAATGGGATTGCAATAGCCTATTGGAGCAAGATGGACACACAACTTATAAACCATTGTGAAGACGGAGGATACTGAAAAATGCAGAACTCATGCTAATTTATCATATTATGTGATAAATTAAATGAGAATACATATTAGTTAACTATGATTTAGTGACAATCATGTTTGTAAATTTATCATGTATTAATTGAATTGGTGTAAGCATCTTGTACGAAGATGCTAGCTGCGATTTTAAATGAAAATGAAAGTTAAGAAATTTTCTGGTTTCCCGTGTAATGATCTCACCAAATGTGGTAATTATTGTAGTAACAATATAAAAGGATAAGTAAAACAGTTTTACCAAGTGAAATTGTAATAAGGATTATTTAAAGAAATAGCAGTAAGACTAACCTTTTGTGTCTTGCAATATCTTGAATCACATTTTATATTTACCCCTCTTTGTGTGATCAAGCTAGCAAGACGGAAACGTGAATCTATTCGTTTCCACTTTGAGATGGTACAAAATAGGACCCAATGTGATATGAATATACCCAAAATAAAGAATTCTATTTTCCCAATTCACTTTCCTCAACAAGACAGAAAAAATGAAAGAACATTCTCTTAATCAACTAAAACAGCATCTTAGTCCTGAGAATTGATTAAGAAAGACTAGAAGCCTTAACATAGTTTCAAGATCTGTGTATACTCATAGTTTAGAAGGAAGTCCAGCACCATATGTAAATATATATATACATATATATATATATATACATATATATAAGTTCACAATGGTTTATAAGTTGGAAGTTGCAGCAGTGGCAGAAATTTAACATGTTGGGGATCTGTCACTGCCGCTAATGAAACTCTTAACCTCACACTTGATCAGCCACAGAACAATTCCAACAAAGTTGGAAGAGTCTTGTTCAGTCAGTCCATACCTATGTGGCCTGCCACTTTTCCACCATTCTTGCTATAAGGATTTTGACAAATCAATCCATTTCTGGTGATGGAATGGCATTCCTCATTGCACAAGACGATAAGCCTTCCCCACCGCATAGTTATGGCTCGTTTATTGGAATTCTTGATCCATCAACTCAAACTCAGCTCCTAGTATATATAACTTGGACTTAAAGTTTGGTTGTTTTCAATTCTTGATCCATCACTTCTCACACTTTCTTCTTTTGATATGCAGGGCGAGCGCCTCATCAGCTGGCTGTGGAGTTTGATACATATAGAAATAAATGCGAAATTGTTGGAAACCATGTTGCTGTTGTGACTACAAATACGGAGAGTCATGTGGCAGTTAAAAGTTTAAATGATATTGGGATTGATTTAAGGAGTGGAAGAAATATAACAATCAAGATTGACTATGACGGATGGGCTAAAGTTCATGAAATTTATGTAGCATATGCAGGACAACCTTTAGTGAACTTTCTAAGCCAAGAAATCATCATGCAAGAAACAGTTCCACATAATGCTTATGTTGGATTTTCAGCTTCCACTGCTTATTTCACAGAGTTACATCAAGTTCTTAACTGGAATTTCACATTGTCTGAATTACCAGAAAGATCTCTAAAGTATGGCCTTGATCCAGAAAAGGAAAATATAGCTCTATTGGTTGCTATTCCTATCGTGATTGTCTCTCTGGCTGTTGTTGTATCGTTTCTTATTGCAGCTCGAAAGGATAGAAAAGAAAGACTTCAGAGGAAAGAGGATATTGAAATACTAACAAGAACTGCAGCCAATGGTCCACAGATTTTTACTTACTGGAGACTTTCTAATGCTACTAAAAACTTCAGCAAAGATAAAAAATATTGGGAACTGGAGGCTTTGGAAGTGTTTACAAAGGGGTGTTTTCTGATCCTCCTACAACTATAGCTGTTAAACGAATCAACGCAACATCTAACCAAGGTTTGTTTTCCATTAAGTTCCCCTAATGTGAGACACTATTATTAAAATTTTAACATTTACCTAGTAGATATAGAATGTGATGGTTTTTATACTAGGTGAGAAGGAATATTTGGCTGAAATATGTACAATTGGGCGCCTAAGGCACAGAAACTTGGTGCAGTTACAACGTTGGTGCCATGACCGCGAGCAACTTCTATTAGTCTATGAATACATGCCTAATGGAAGTCTTGATAAATACATTGGCAAAATCTTTCTTGATTGGGATACCAGATTCAAGATTTTATCAGGATTGGCATCATCACTAGTGTATCTTCATGAAGAATGTGGGAATCCTATAGTACACCGAGACATTAAGACAAATAATGTGATGTTAGACGCCGAGTATAATGCTCATTTGGGGTAGCAAGATTACTCCAAAATGAGAACTTTCTTACAACAATGGTGGTCGGCACTCCAGGATACCTAGCCCCGGAAGTTAGCTACACAGGAAGGGCTACCCCGGAATCTGATGTCTATAGCTTTGGAATGGTTGTTTTATAAGTGATTTGTGGATGACGATCAAAAGGGATCATGGAAGAAAATAGCTTGGCGGAATGTGTATGGAGTTCATATGAGAAAGGTGCATTATTGGAATGTATGGTCCATACATTCTAATAATTACTTTTAACTATGCCGCCGAGGATGAGCTTGCGCCGGCGCTCTCAGTAATGGATGCTGCGGTTGCTGCCTTCAAAATCAAGTGGAGGATCCCGGAACACGTTGAACTTATTCCGGCGGAAGGTGATGTAATTCACTTTCATAGTCCAGGGTAATGCGCCCTCTACGCATACCCTTTTGTCATTGGATACACTCTCCCTCTTCCCTCATTGGTCGTAGAATTTTGCCGTTTCTACGAGGTATGCCCCGCCTACCTCACTCCGTACATATATAAACACTTTCTAATTCTTACCAAATATGCGCAGCTAGCTGGCCGTGGCATTTCCATCTGACATATGATGCATCTTTTCATTCCTCACTTCCAAAGGGGGACTATGTTGCACCTCCACCATCGGGGTACGAGGAACCTGGTGGTCGGAGTGGACGATAAGACCAATCGTCATTTTTGGGAGAGTTTCTTCTTTGTTCGCACGGAACATCTGGTGTCCAACCCTGCCGGGTTACCTGAGACGTGGAACTTTTCCTGTGAGTATTCGTCTGACTTTTTACTACGTCGATTATTTATTCCTATCTGGTGACTTCACTGACTGGTTGTTGGTTATTTTCCAATTTTATTTTTGTTGCAGCTGAAAGGCCCGCCCCTCCTCTAGTTGGCGACATCCCCGAATAGGTGGCTTCGATTCTGCCTCACACAGTAGGGATTCGCGAATGGACGCGTTTCCATGAGAGGTTTGGGCGTAGACCTACAACTAGGAAGTCATTTTGTCTCGGCCATAGCTGCACTTTGCTTTACACTCTTCCCCGCTTGTTACTTATGCATTCTTCATTTTGTTTTGACAGGTCAGAGAGGGCCAAGAAGGGCAAGGGCCCCTGCTTTTGCCTTCCGCTAACCGACATCCTCTACTAGATCGGCACTTCACAGCGGTGCCTAGTAAATATCAAGACTAACCTCACTGAAGTAGTGATGAGGACTAGTCAAAACACCCACTGGTCTAAAAAAACTGAACAAGTATCAATATCGGAATAAAGGAAATATTGATATACACATAAAGGCTACGCCATATAGCTAACAAGACAGTGAATTCGATAAAGAAGGAAAACAATAAGTATTAGCGAAAACCATGAAGTAACACAAAGACTGAATAGAACACAGACAATCCGGCATGTAAATATGCAACACGAGCACGTAATGACTCAACAACTTCAACCACTTCTACATCAAATTCATAGTCGTCTCCACGAGGTTTCGAACATCGGATAAATCATTATTTACGGGTCTCAATATCCGAACCCTAACACTTGGCATCTTGCGCCCTCATCCGAGTGCTAACTGCACGGACGACTCACGTGCCAATTGGGTCAATCCCACCCTTACGGTAAGCACAACAAGAGTATCTATACTTAACAACCACAAGGAGTCCTGAATCCATTAGTAGTACTTAACTACGTGTATGCTTGTGCAGGTGTCTTAACATGATTTCAACAACCAATAGACATAAGGAAACAAAACGGGCAACACGTACATTTTCATCTCATAAATTTCCACACGAATGAACTCACATGGTAAGTGTTCCAGTACACAATATCAACAACAAGGAATGCCCCCAGGCCAACATAATTATCACAAATAATCCCTGCCATAGCTCACCTTGTCACGCCACGTGTGCAATATTAAAGTATATGCCCGCCTTGTTTCGCCACACGTGCATAAACATGTTCCCACCTTGTCACGCCACATGCGCAACACTCAATCTCGTATCCCACCTTATCACGCCGCAATTGCAATATCAGTAGTAAACACGGCACGGCAGAAACCTCGTGCAAATCCCCATATCAACAACCGCACGACAGAAACCTCGTGCATCACCACAACCAGTACAACAACAACACGGGAAACAGTTCGGATTACAATTAATACATCAACTCAATAATATTCAATCACAAGATAGGCAAAACTTGTTCACGAGAAATAAACATAATAAGGAGAGCTAGGCATATTAAGAAATCCCTCCACAAGGAAGGAAAATAGCATGTAACAGCCGCACCTAATTACACGGGTGAACAATAAGAAATCAACACAAATACGATAACTCCATATAAGGCAAGTCACGAAGGTATATAATATCTAAACTTCCTTTAAGGTTGAGCAGTTACGAGAATATTCAACAATTTCCACTTAAGGCCAAGCAACAGAAAATAATCATAACTTCATTTAAGACCAAAACAATTATAGGTTGAGATGAAGATAATTGCAAATTTGAGATACGCAGTTAAGAAGATATCGCATGACAGTAAAGGAATAAAACCTTCAGATAAGTCAATTAGGAGTCAAGTAGGCAATAGGAGTAAATCTAAAAGTAATAACTTCCACATTTAAACAAATAAAGATGACACTAGAAATTAGGAAATTCAATCATGCTAAGGACACTTCATACTCGGCGAATATAAGGATATAAGATTCCTAAAGGGTCAACTTTGCACAAATAAGTTCGAGCATGCGCTTCTCACCTCGCGTCCATGGACTACAATCAACATAGAAGACTCAAATCCTAAGAGGTAATTCCCCCACACAAGGTTAGGCAAGATACTTACCTCAAAGATGAAAAACTGGTACTCAAAAATAGACTTCTCGTGCGGGAAGGCCTCCGGATTGCTCAAAATAAACTAAAACAACTTCAAAATACATATAAAACGTATAAGTAACGATTCCGAATAATAAAGTTTCAATCTTTGCAAATTTATAAAAATCGACCCAAAAGTTGACCCACAGGCCCGCACCTCGGAACCTGACAAATTTTACGAATTTCGATTACCCCTTCCGATACGAGTTCACCCATACCAAATTTATCCAATTTCGATAACATTTGGTCATTCAAATTATAAATTTTCATTTTTGAAATTTTTCTTTCAAAACCCACAATCCCCTCACCCCAAAACACAATTTAAATGATAAAAACAAGAACTAATTCATGAAATATATTTAATTCTAGTTAAAGAACACTTACCCATTCGATTTGTGTGAAAATCCCACAAGGAATCACCCAAAACCGAGTTTTAGAAGTCAAAATATGTTTAAAATGGTGAAACCCCTGATTTTGGAAACTTATAATCTGCACAGGCTTTTAAAGAATCGTGATCGCGTAGAAGGAAAATGAAGTTGGCTTAAAATGCTCTACGCAATCGCAGAACAGCTTATGCGATCGCGTATAAGGAGTAAGTTGGCTTCTGCGATCGCGAACCAACTATTACGATCGTAGTGAAGGAAATTACTGGGCGAGTCAGACACTCTATGCGATCGCGGATTCTTCTATGCGATCGCATAGAAGGAAACCAGATGACAGTTTTCAGCAGTTCAAAATAGGGAAAATGGACCCAGAACATATCCGAAACACACTCGAGGCCCCCCGGGACCCTGTCCAAATGTACAAACAAGTCATATAACTTAATACGGACTCGCTCGAGGTTCCAAATCACATGAATAACACTAAAACAACGAATCAAACCAAAAATCAATGAAATTTCTCAAAACTTCTTTAAACATCAATTTTTTTGCATTTAAGGTCCGAATCACGTCAGACTAAGTTCGTTTCTTACCAAATTTCACAGATAACACATATAAGAAATATCGAACCTGTACTGGGCTCCGGAACCATGATACGGGCTCGATATCAGAGGTTTCACCTCAAATTTCATTTTCAAAAACCTTTATATTTTTCAGAAAACAATTTTCTTTAAAAATTCATTTCTCGGACTTGGACCTCAAAATTCGATTCCGGGCATACGCCCAAGTACCATATTTTCCTACGGACCCTCTGGGACCGTCAAATCACGGGTCCGGTTCCGCTTACCAAAAACGTTGACTGAAGTCAACTTTATTCAAATTTCTAATACAAAATTATCAGTTTTTCACATAAAGGCTTCCTGGCTACACGCCCGGATTGCGCATGCAAATCGAGATCAGATAGAAGGAGGTTTTCACGACCTCATAACACAGAATTAGCTAGAAATATACGGGATGACCTTTCGGGTCATCACAATCTCCCCCTCTTAAACAAACGTTCGTCCTCGAACGTGCTAAGATTCACTTTGAACTCATCCAATCACTGATTGCGCATTTCTAACACACACCCGCGGGTGATCCCACGTCACCCAAACCTACGTAAGCCTGACGATACCACCACAACCGCAATTTAGCTTCTATTACTACCGATAAGCCTCATACCTCAATTTCTGGCCTTCTACGCATTTCCAAAATACCCGATTCTAAATTAACATCCGACAGTAGCCCCAACCACCAGCTGCATTAAATCATGACTATATCCATAAGGCACGAACACACAATATGGCACATCACACATAGGCTCATAATAACACTTGGGTCGCAATGGCTGCCCGAAATCAACTCAGCATTAGCAATTAGCCTCATATCCGATAAAACTATATTCCCAACCTCCATCACACTTGTAATAAAGCAAGAAACACGAATACTTCATAACCTTGACACCTAAATCACCTAGCCACAACTAACACCACCGGACACACACCCCGCAAGATAAACTCAAGGAGAACAAAACGAAAATGACTGAATATGAAAGGAAAAACACATAAGGAAACTATCAAACAAGCCTGACAGGAACGACTCTCTATCAATGCTAACTTACACAACAACATAACAAGGAAGGAACTAAAGCACATGAAAAAATCACAAGGATACCATCCTGATACAATTTCCACTACGGTACTCAGCCCGGTCCAAACATATCAGATCACAAATATCACGAGGGCTTCTCCATCAACTCTGAATCACATACCGAAAATATATCATTCCAATTGAAATTCCTCCACTAATTCATCTCAGCTGATAAAAATCATAATGCTAGATGATCTCACATCTCGATGGAGTATCAAAATCACAACTCGTAAACAAAAATATCAGGAATCACATCAAAGTTACCTTACTGGACAACAGGAATTTACTACTGGTCTCATATCTCTCAGTACTGAATAGAGACAAACAATAGACATGGGCTACTACTCACAGAATCTCCCAACAGGAGCAAACACAAAAATAGAGTGCAAAGCATGAAACTTACTCATAAACAAAACAACACTGAGGGAACTCGTCCCGACCAACAGAGCTATAATGAAATACAAATGGCGCCCCTCTGTAACAAAAAAAAACATACATGTAATATAACATCTGGCACAACGGCCTCCAGCCTACTATACAAAACATATCAACGAGCCGGGCCTCCCCCTCTTGGGCGCCCTCTACTAGCCTGAGTGCCCTGCTGTAACACATCTGCCCGGAGCTTGGGACAATCTCTCATCCTGTGGATGATATCTCCACACTCAAAACAACCTCTCTGCTGATGTGGCTGTGGAAACTGCACGACCCGAGTACTCTGAGACCCATGAGTACCTGAAACCCCATGCGAAGCCGGCAATGCAAACTGAACTGGCTGACCCATAAAATCTCTACTGTGTCGTACCCTGCCTCCATAATAAGGACCTGTAAATCTCTCCTGCCCACGAGGCCTCCTCACCTCTCTTCCCTCTCTCTCCTGACCTCGTCTGACATCTCTATCATAGTCCCGCCTGTCGTCTCTCTCACGATCCAGCATACCCTCAACTCTGTGAGAAATCCCTACCACCTGCTGAAATGAAATATCCGACTCTAACTCCCAAGCCATGCTAAACCGAATATCATGCCTGACGCCCTCGACGAATCTGAGAACACGCTCTCTAACTATAGCAACCAAAATAGGTGCATGCCTGGCCAAATCACTGAACCTGACGACATAGTCTGATACTGGCATAGTGCTCTAGCACAGCCGCTCAAACTCTGCACGCCGTGCATATCGGAGGGACTGAGGTACAAACTCACTCAAGAACATCTCTGAAAACTGACCCCATGTAAGTGAAGCTGACTCGGCCGGGCTACCCAACTCATATGCCCGCCACCACTGATAAGCCGCTCCCCTGAGCTGGAACGTAACGAAAGCAACCCCGCTCGTCTCCACAATACCCATAGGACGAAGAATGAGGTGACACTCCTCCAGGAAACCCTGGGCATCATCTGTCGCCAATCCACTGAAGGTAGGAGGGTGGTACTTCTTGTACCTCTCGAGTCTAAGTTGTTCCTTCTCAGATGTTGCTGCCCTAACCACGGGCAGAACTGGGATCCCAATTTGTGCTGCCATGACACTTGGAACCTGACCAACCTGATCTCGCTACTTTAGAGTATGGGCGACAGGAGTCTGAGCTCCTCCCTCTCCATGTGAAGTAGCTGGTGCACCCGGAAACTATCCCGCTTGAGTTAGGGTACCAATCACATCCCAGAACTGTTCCAAGGTCTCCTGAAGTCCGGGTGTAACAACAGGCGCCTCCGGTCCCCCAACTGGAATTGTCGGTGGCTCCTCAACGGCTGCTCTGGCAGGTGCTCTAGCTGCGGCACGTGCCCCTCGTCGACCTATGCCTCTACCTCTTCCCCTGGCGGCATCTGCTCCGGGGGTAACATCCTTAGAATCTACAGCTTGCATCCTCACCATCTGTGAGAGAATGGAATGATAAATTTCAAACTTCAAGATCAATGAACTCGCACGATAGGAAAGAAGGAAGTGAAGTTATCCTAATAGTTCCGTAGCCTCTCGAAGATAAGTACAGATATCTCCGTACCGATCCGGAAGAAGCTACTAAACTCGCTTATGACTCGTAGCACCTATGAACCTAGTGTTCTGATACCAACTTGTCACGACCCAAATCTCCCTCCGCTGGCTATTGATGCGTGGCTAGAATTCATGGTTTAAATAGAAGTCTCCTACACGTTTAGGGTTTATCCCAAACATATAAATAGACCCAAAAACACAACTTGAAGAGGAGATGCCATTAGAGACAAGAGACGCCTGTGGAATACGGCTTAGACCTTTATAATAATTTTTTACACCATATTGTTAGTTAATTGTTAGTTTATTAATTTTTTCAGTAGAAATAGTAAAACATCAATAATTGATATTTAAAGGTCTTGAGAAAATTGATTAAGTAAAGTTTTGTATTCTGACGGCTTGATTAATACGTAAATTCCCTGTGGGATCGACTCTGGGCATAATACCCCAGATTATATTTGCAGCGCCCATTTAGTCTTTCTATAAGACATAGTTGAGCATGATCACATTTTGGCGCCGTTGCCGGGGAATTAACGGTGTTATTAATTGGAGTTAGAAGAAATACAAAATTCTGAAATATAGTCAATTTTCTTCAATTTTCATTTATACATTGAAAGTTTAACATTTGCTAACTTGGTTGTACAGGTGGATGCCCAGAAGCTCATCGAGAACTGGTGAAATAGTTGAAGCTTTATTGGACCCCGAGAAAGTTTTCAAGGCCCTAAATCGGGCCAACCGAAAAAGCAAACAACAACCATCAATTGAACAACTTGAACCCGACATGGAATATCCAAATAACAGGAACAACAGTGGGGATGTTGTGGTAGACCCAGTCGCTCAAATAGGGGAAGAGGCTCCTTTATATGAATAGGCACAACCCACAGCAGAGAATTTATCCACTGCGATACTAGTCCCTCAAATACAGGCCGAGTCATTACAAATAATATGTTGCACTTGTTGCAGAACAAGGGACTATTCTCAAGGTCATACATCGAAGACCCCCAGTAGCATTTGAAGAACTTCCTGTCAATTTGCAAAACACAGAGGCAGCCAAACGTCACTCAGGAGGCAATAAAACTGTTGTTGTTTCCATTCTCAGTGAGTGGAGCTGCCCAGACATGGATAAACTCACTCCCCATCAATTCCATTACCATATGGGAGGAGTTAGTTAAGCAGTTCGTGAACAAGTTTCATCCACCCAACAAGACTGCACAGCAAATTGATGAAATCTTGAGATTTAGATAGAAACCAGTTGAAACATTTCAGGAGACATGGGAACGATTTAAGGGAATGTTGGTTATCTGTCCATATCATGGTATTCCAGAGCAGATGTTGGGGCAGCGTTTTGATATGGGTCTGGCTGATACTGTTAAGGCAAATGTTGATGCTTCAGCTGGTGGAGCATTCTTGAGCAAAACGTGGAGATAAAGTCAAATCTTACTTGATAAAATGGCACAGAATTCAGGATGGACAACCAGGAATGCACCCATTACTCCTGTAGTTCACTCAGTGCCATTCGATTCATCCAATACTATTGTAGAGAACGTGGCCACCTTGATAACACAGATGAGCATACTAACTAAGAAGGTGGAGGAATCAGGGCAAATACAGCAGGTACACATCGTAGATACAACCAATGGGGGCTTATGCACATCTTGCATTAGTCAACCATTTGGTAACCAGTGGAATGCAGAAAGCAAACACCCTCCTTATCCAGAAAACATAAATTATGTGTCAAATTATGAACACCAGAGACAAAGGGGGCAGAACTGGGGTCAGCAAGTTCAACCATATAGACCACGTCACCAACAGCAGAACAGTGGAAATATGGGTGTCATGAGACCACAAAGTAATGCAGCACCATATCAGAGGCCACGGGGTTATAACCATCAGAATCAACAACAAGCATACTACCATCTTCAGCATTAACAGGGGGGAAGGCAAGAAGATGGGTTCTCCAGGTTAGAAGCTATGATGCAGCAGGTTATTGGGTCAAATGCTAAGATCAGCGAAAGAGTATATGCCCATGACTCAGCCATTAAAAACATCGAGGTGCAGCTGGGGCAGATTTCAAATGCAGTCAATAATCATCCTCACGGAACTTTACCAGCTGATACTCAGGTGAATCCAAGGGACCAGGGCCCAAATCAGCTAATGGCAGTGAGTCTCCGCAATGGCAGAGACCTGGACCTGGAACAATAGATGAGGCAGAAAAGTAGACAGACAGATACACTGGTGCAGGTGCCTATTGAAATTGATGGCTCGACTCCTTTAACGAAGGGCATAATGCAGCCAGCTGAAGGAGAATCTAAGAAGCAAGGTGAAGCTAAGAAAGAACTTGAGGAAATCGCAGAGCCAGCAGTTGAGGTGGTGGTGGAAAAGGAAAAAGAATAGATAATAGGAAAGAAGAGATCACCAGCTCCATTCCCTCAAAGGCTGGCAAAATACTAGAAGGATGAGCAGTATAAGAAATTCTTGGACATGCTAAAGCAGATACATGTAAATATCCCATTGATTGATGCATTGAAATAAATGCTTGGCTATGCTAAAATGATGAAGGACTTGATTTCCAGAAAGTTTGACTTCCAAGATCTGGCTACTGTCACCCTTACTCAGACTTGTAGTGCGGTGGTGACGCGTCCTATTGCTGAAAAGTTGTCTGACCCAGGGAGTTTTACAATTCCTTGTACCATTGGCAACTTAGCTTTCCCCAAAGCTCTATGTGACTTGGGAGCCAGCATTAATCTGATGCTGCTGGCCATATATAAAAGACTGGGGATTGGTAGAGCCAGGCCCACCTCCATGCTATTGCAACTTGCTGATAGGACGATGAAGAGATCGTCGGGTATTCTAGACTATGTGTTAGTACAAGTGGGGAAATTTGTGTTCCCTGCGTACTTTGTGATCCTAGACTGCCGAGTAGATGAGGAAATTCCCATAATCTTGGGAAGGCCATTTTTGGCCACAGGCAGAGC